>JASXSY010003353.1:0-14701 GCA_034509805.1 Sipha maydis
GAACGCACGCCTACACGGTGGCAGTATTACACTACATGTCTGCACGAAAAGATAATAACAATAATAATAATAATAATAATACTATAATACATGCGCCTTCTCTGCAAGCGAAATTCTCTTCGTCTTTGCATTGTGCAGCAGTACAACGTAGAATAATATTTTTATTGACAGATAAATCCTCTGTTAAACCGCCAATCGCATAGTGCTATTTATTGTTGTACATATAATATTGGCAACGACCAACGACGAATAGGTTCTCGCGATGTTCTAGTAGTCCTTGATGCAGCAGTCGTTCACGTGAATGTAACGAAGTGTTATGAGATATTATGCAGGTGATACGTACCTATCTAACTCGCGTACATTATAAACTCGGAAAAACACTGTCGATAAGTGCATATTGTACATAATTTGGACAGTTATTAAATAATTATTTTTATCAGTTTATTGGGACAATAATCAGTTGTTAGTTCAAGTACGCATTAGACGCTGCGAAAAACAATATATTATGCCACGCAGTGTTCATACCCACTGTAATAGTACCTAAACAATTTACATTGTGTAAGTGGCGTCAAAGTACAGTACAAAGCATATTTTAATGTGGCGTTAATTGAATCGAAAATTAATTTTTTTTTGCACTCGAAAACGATGGGTCTCCGCAAATACAATGCAGTAATATTAATATTAACGTATTCGCATTGTAACCTGCGTTATGATAATGACTAACAACATTACAATTCAACCGAATTACTCGAGTACAATGCACACGCGGACAGCAAGCAACACGGCGGTGGTGGCATCGGTGTTCGTATTGTTGTGTTTAAAATACTTCTAGTTCTCCTTCCCTCCTTCCCCCCACATGGGGCTTTCGTGCTGAGCACCGAGGCACGAGAAGTAAAACTAAAAAATATACACATACGTGTGCATAATAATAGCGTTCGTTAAAATAACGTTTTACTTTGACTTTTTTTTCGCCAATCATTGACGAGATGTCATCGGTCGATGGTTCAAGTGTTTTCTTACCAACGAGTACACAGACAATATCATAAAATAATAAAAACGCGCTAAACCCATATCGCTCGTGTGCGCGCGGGCACACACGCACACGTGCGCATAGTATAAATTTATTCAAAAACGCCACGCGCACTTACCGTTATATACAGCCCACGCGCTGTTTATTAAACAATAATATGTACTTGGACGAATAGTAGTGGACGGTGACAGCGAAGGTGACGATGACTGAGACGCGACGGGCGTCGTATACGACTTGGTCGTGTTTAAGACGTTAACTATTTATAAAATATAAATAAATAACAATCAAGCACTGACGTAAATCATAATATAGCCCCGCGCCGAGGACAAATGACTTAAGGTGCATTCGAGATGAACGTTATGAAAAATATACGTTTACTGCACGTACACACGTATTAAAATATAAAATTTGTATTAAGCTCCTCGCTGAATCGAACGGCGATCGTACCAGACACTGCAGCGCACACTGTATGCGATATCGTAGTCGGCGAACACCCATCCGGTTCACCGGAATTACACGGACTGGACTGGACATATAGCGCGGTCGTTGTGTCTGGTGCGCGCGCGTTCGTTCTTACACCGGTTATTATACCCGATCGAACAGCCAACTCTCGATTTTTCTCTCTCTCTTTCTCACTCTTTCTGTCTTTTTTCTTTCTCTATTCTCTCGCATAACCCTTTCCTCTGTATACATATATTTTGTTCACATGCATGCGAATAACTATTTATATAAAAATACACATGCCATTGTCACCGCAAAGTCCACCGGGTTTTCTAATATTTCAGTTTTCTCCAATACGTTCTCCCTCCGTCGCACCAAGAATTCCGTACCACCCGACGGACAATGAGCTACCATCGGACGTGATTACACGCGTGCCCATACATTATAATACGTTTAAATAAATTGCAAATGTCAAGTGGCTATAAATGTGTATGTGTACGTTGACATAGAATTAAGTTTTTATTTTTTTTTTTTTTTTTTTGTGCGAAAAATAAACTTAGCAATAATTATATACAGCAAAAAAAATCGCCAAATCTTTTAGAAATTGGACTATTGCCCGAAAGACAATTATACATTATATATGTATGAGTAGAGACTACGTATTAATTATGTTTTACTCGAATACGTGCGGTATATTTAAATCGTGATATTTCGTTGTGAAATCATATAATGTTTTTTTTTTTTAAATACATTTTTTCATAAATTGTATTGTATTAATCTGTACACTTTTTTTTCAAAATGAAAAAAAAATTTAAGTGTCTTTATCACCGTGTTTTAGATATTGAAAAATATCAAATATTTTAATTTTTTTAATTTGAAGTTTTGTATCATATACAAATATATAATATAATATATATATATATATATATATATATATATATATATATATATATATACTCGTATTATATATATAACATATAATTTTCAAAGTATATTGAAAAAGATTCAATATCTTAAAATTATTTAACACGATTTTTATTATTATTTAGGATTGAAAAAATGCATTGAAAAAATTTGAGAATAAATACATTATGGTGTTAAAGTCTGGTGCTATTATAATATACATATTATACGCAATATGGAATAATATTAATTCTTCTGTATGTTATTTCAAAAAAAATTTTAGGACTAAAAACTTCAAAATTTTAAGACTTCATAACACTGTATTTTCAGATTAAATGATCAATTTATTGAAAATCCCATTTGTTTCAAACAAAATCTCGATTATTTTCTTATACATCATAACTAAAGACCGGATTTAATTGATATTACAACTTTTTTTGCATTAAAGATAAATCAAATCTGATCAAATATGTACACGATTTGTATAAATTGCAGTCTTTCTATTTCATTTTATGTTGCAATTTTTGCAATTTTCAATGTTTTAGCAATTTTTGCAATTTTTTGCAATTTTTTATATTTTACGTTATTAAATGTACAAATCAATATTCGTGAATTATATCCAGATATTAATAAATTAATTAACAATGGTATTAATTTATAAATATTCACAATTTTGAACATTTAATTTATTTATTTAATTTATTTTAGGAAAAAAAGCCTTCTTAAAAGCTCCATCTAGAATCAACAAATACAGAGAATTAATGCCGGATGTACCTTTGCCTCCCGAACCTGTTATTACCAGATGGGGGACTTGGTTAAATGCCGCAATGTTTTACGCAGATCATTTTGAAACTATTAAAAATGTAGTAAAAAATTTAGATGATGATGCTATTAGTGTTGGTAAATTAAAATCATTGGTAAATAATAATGTAGTAAAATGTGGATTGGCATTTTTAAAGTTACATTTATCCGACTTAACTACAAAACTCACAAATTTAGAAGAATCAAACAGCCAATTACTCAATAGTTTAAATATATTTAGTGAAATTAAAAATATATTAATAAATATTCCCGGTCCTCATGGAAAAATAATAAAAGATAAATTTACTTATGTATTAGAAAAAAATGATGGATTTAAAACAATTAAAACTTATTCTAAGGTGATGGCAGGTAATTTAAATGTTAATTTAGATACAAACATAACACCATCTTTTTTGAATTGTTTTAAATATGCGCCAATAACCAGTGTGGATGTTGAAAGATCATTTTCTTTATATAAATATATCTTAAATAACCGACGATATAATTTTAAGGAACACAATTTAGAGATGTACATAATTATAAATTTTAATTCAGAAAAATAATATATTTAATACATTTTATAATGCAATTTGTACTTTTTTTGAAGCAATTATATGATTTTATTATGCAATTATTGTATTATTTTCATTGCAATTTTGACTTATTTTAGTGCAACTAAATCCGGTCTTTAATCATAACATATAGATGTTAATGAAATAATTTAATATAATTGAAAAAAAATAATAATAAAAACGGTTTATAATGACTATCACATCGAGTAATCCGGTAATATAAATTTTTAATTGAAACTAGTAGCTTACTGGAATTGTATCTAATTTTAATACTGTAAAAATAGTTGACAACTATTGAAAACACTTAGATCCCCAAGGATTAAAAAACTAAAATTACATTTTGCAAGTTTTAACAACGCATTAGTCGGTGTTTATTTATTTCAAAAATATGCTAATTAGTTGTGTACCTCGTGTTTATATACGAATATGTACATTTAAATACTAAATTAATATACATACCTGTACGTTTTATGGTCAATACTATTAGGATTGTCATAAAACATCTCTCAGCTATTGAAATACTTCAAGTAAACAGATTACACAACTATAATTAAATATACTAATTCCTCATTTATATTCATTATTCTAGTACACCGATTTTGTAAGTAGGTAACGCTGTTAAATAAAAATGTACATAACACAAACGTACTAATGAGTAATTGATTTGCTGAAAAATAAAAAAGTTACACCTTTTAAGATATAACACATATATTTTAAAACAATGGATAATGTTATAATCCCATGTTCAGTCGTTATTCTTTATGGTTTATTAAGTCGAATTTTAAATGTTCAAAACTTGTACTTCCATTTATTATACAATTTATGTTTAGATAAATAATTATTCCATATTTGTTATGCATTTTATAATTTTACAGTCACGACACTATTTAGGGAATTGGTAACTTCTTTCTGATGAATTTTAATTAACTAATTATATTTAAACATATATACGTCAGTTCTGACCTTTCGTGACTGATTTTAGCAAATTTACGAGCTCATCATAATTGGACAATTTATCATAATTGAAAAGAGTCGCATTTATGTTTTCATTTCAAATTATATACCATTAAACTTGGTGAGCTTAATTATGAATTACTTCAAAACTAACTAACACTGTCAACGATTTCTGTTTATTTCTCTTTCACTTTAGACACTTATTATTATTAATATGTTCTAGCTAATAAGTTTTTACAAAATTCTGAAAATCAATAATATACAAGGCTCCATTATAATTACCATGACACTAAAGCACATCTACTTATATTTTGTAATAATCTTTAAATATTTGAAAAGTCATTCGATGAGTCAACAAGCTTGGGTATTTGTCATTCGATATACAAATTATGTTCGTGAAACTAATATTATGTTTATAGACACATATCTGAATAAATTATAATTGAATTACGTAATAGGTAAAGAGTTACTCTAGTATTAAAAAAAATGTAAAAAGTCAAAGTCAGTATGTTTAAAAATATAGAGTTAGAATTCATAAGAGTGTTCGAAAAATGATTTTTTATATTGTAACTTCTGAAATATAGGCATATAGGTATATGCACTACCAGTGGCGTATTTTGGGTGAGTTCTAGGGGAGTGTCCAACATTTGTTTAACTTCACAAACAGCTTTTTTAGAATTATTAACTGATGTAAAAAACATAGATTTTACTTTTTAATAATTTACTATGTTAGGAATTGATAAAAAGTTTTACATTTGAAACTCATGTAAATAATATAATAGATAAGTTGTAGGTTATGATGAAACACCAATGTCTAGTGTACTAGGACTTTTAAAGTCGAAGGGTGTTCAGACATGGGACCCCCCCCAAAATACGCCTCTGGGCACTACGATATATGTACATTCAATTTAAACAAAACATTACTAAAAAGCTCATGTCAAATGAAAAAAGAACCGGATGGGCCTCGCTCTGCTGTACAGTTAGGGGTGGAGTGCACCTCGCTTATAGGATAGGTCATTATTATAATGGATTTGTTCAATTTGAATGCAATGATAGATATCATTGTATACGAATAACGATTCTGAACGGAGTTCATATGTTTGTCTAGGATATAATACATTGTTATTTATAAACATTGTAAAAAGTATATTTTATTTTGAAACGATAAATATATTTTTCAATTAGGATGGGTTGGCAGTTGCATACAGCGATATAGTTTATCAGTCTAGAACATTCTACATTATATTATATTTTACAAGTAATTTTATGTCAATATTCGCTGTTCAAACGCTTGTAAAAAAAAATTGTGCCTATGGATTTTAATAATTTTTGAATGACATTAAGAACTACTTCTGTGGAATCTTCTATTAAATTTTCAAATATTTTGTAGGAGCCAAATTTTTTTTATCACCGATTATAAAAAAAAATGTAAAAAATTCGAATATTTTAAATGCCTATAAGTGGCTTAAAAATCAATATAATATTTTGAAAAAAATATGACATAAAGGAAATGCCAATATTAACAGCTGGCAGAAATTTCAAAAATCTGCAACTTATACTTTTTGAATTATAACAAATATTAAAAATCGTTTGAGAATAAACGCTTTTTTATGCAATTTCGTAAATATTTAAATTTCAAACAGTCATAAAAACTTTTCCTCAAAGTACGGTAAAAATATTTTTAAAGATTTTTGAAGAGTAGCTTATAGATAACCTAGTGTTAAAATTTTGAACCTAAAGTATGAACAGAAAAAATTTTATGAATTTTTATCTCCAAATAACTTGCAAATTATCGTGATTTTTACACATTTTATACAAATTTGAGCATTAAGGGCTTATAAAAAAAAGTTGTGACTTACGATTTTAGATTTTTTTTTATCAGTTAAGGAACAACTTATAAGAAACCTTGTATTAAATTTTCAAAATTTTCTGGGCAGCCAAAAAAATTTTATCGTTATTTAAAAAAAAAATACTTAAAAAAATTGAAAACTTCAATTGTCTATAAATAGCTTAATAAAAGTCAAAATACTTTAAAAATTTAATGGTGTATAGAGAACGCTAATCTAAACATTTGGTGAAAATTTCAAGTATTTACATCGATTAGTTTTTGAGTTATAGCAAAATAAAAAATTTGATTATGTCGAAAACTGATTTTGCGTAAAAACTCCCGTTTTTCCCAAATTTTTTTATGGTTTTTCCCGTCGCATTTAAAAAATATTGGAAATTTTTTACTTTTGACCCCCCAAAGTACCAAATAGATTCACTTTTCTTTCAGAAAAGTTGCTACATAAGGCAATCGAAGTATTTTTACTGCCCCAAATCGTGTCGACAGACACAAAAAAAAAAAAAAAAAACACACATCATTGTAAAATCAATACATTCTTCACTCCGTTCAGAATCTAAAATTAGGTATTTAAATATTATTTTTAGCATTATATTTATTCGGTTAAAAAGATATAATTTAGATGTATTTTATAAAATAGGTCGAGGAATCTTACATTCTACAACATGTATTCCTAATAGTTAATATTAGAGCTCATAATACACGTGTTACGTGAAATACATGTTTATCCAAAACATATTTCCGTTTTTATGACCAAAAAATTAGTAATTTTATGTTAAATACTTGAAATAATAATAAAGTAATATTTGTATAAAATTAAGATAAGGTTATATGTTTTACTTTTGGATTTAACACATGTATTAAGTGGTCCAATTTATATCACAATTGAAAAGTTAGTTTTTACTATAATTACTTATATACCGATTAACATAATTTCGATTTTAGTATTTTATTAAAGCCGATTATTTATAATAATTTTATTTTTGAATCATACATTATATTGTAATACTTTTTGTTCGTATATTTTATATTTTTGAGAAAAACAACTCATCTGCAAGTTATACAAGGCACACAAATACATCACCGTATTGAGAAAAAAATTCAAACGTGATTCAAATTGTATTGTAACTTTTCCAAATACCATGGCAGAATCCAAGTTACAATGAAAAAATTATAACTTACTTATATAATTTTATACTTACTCGGTTTTTAAATAAACTCGGATTTTTTTTAATTTAGTTCGTGTTTCAATTTTTACACTAAAGCAAACGATTAAAAAGTAAATCGTATTGTTATTTTTTCAAGGCGATACATACTGCAGTGTAACACAATAATATTAAACTATGGCCCAGAGAACTTTAGGTGCAATCACATGCGTGTGTCTCTCGTGAGTGATAATAAAACACGAAGGTAAACGTTTACACAGTTGTGGCTACAGTGTGGTCGTTATTTCTCCGTTTTGAGTGCTGTCCAACGAGCAATAAACCACCGACCAAGTGCAGCGGCTCACCTTGGGAAGCGCAGAATAAAAATATCGAATACATTAATATACAGTGTTGATACGGGTCTCCAGCCACAGGAATTATTATTAAATTACCTTCGTCTGTTACTTGGGAGTTCAGCTAATCACAGTTTGAGCGCGCGCGCGCAGTTGTTTAGCGTGGGGAAAAACTTAAAATTAAACTGGTTACCCATACTTTATGTACGTAACTGTTCAAATAAAAGTCCACGAATCGGCTAATTCACTGTGTAAACACGAAATTCCAATTTCGCGTCGACCGTTTCAGGTCGTGAATGCCGCCGGTAGAAAGCGAGCGGAGACTTCGAGGGGAAAAAAACAACATAAAAACCCGGTTTTCACGACTGCACCGAAGTGGCGTATTACATATAAATAAATATACATATATATATATTATATTATATTTTATTATATTATATTTCTAGAGACTGAACGTGGGGAAAAGATGCAGATTGCATGAGTGAAAAGACAAACGGTCTATTAACAAAAGTCATAAATTAACTCGATTCTCGTTCGTCCTGATGAAATTCTAACAGGTAGGTACAAATTAGAGCGGGATCAAATTATTAGGTTGGTCGATTTACGACATCATGATTACACACACGATCTACACTATGCACTCGATTCCCGGATACTTTGTACATAGTTATACGAGAAATGCACGTAAATTTCGTACGTGAAATGCACGTAAAGCGCATGTGTAATGAAATTCAAAATTAATTACACTTGAGATTTGTCAAGACACTGTATACGCTCGTATAGTGTTATAAGGATTTTTTCGATTAACTTCGTAAGACCGTAATCCAGGTAGTATTTATAATAGCAGACGTACACTATATAATATATATATAGTGTGTTGTTTATCGTTTGATTTCGATCACGTGGAAACACGAAGTTCTGTATAGTATTAATATACCGACCGTAGAACGAATATAACCATACGCGTTTCTCGAATAACAAACCGAATTAAATTAAAAAAAATATTTCAAGATTAATAGCTATCAGATATCCAAGATTTTGCGGCGAGTATAGGATTATAAATTATAATCTATAAGCTTGTGCACGAAAACTCCTAGCACATTTGACGCATATCACTCATGTAAATTGCATACTAGATGCATGTAGGCCGAGATTTATTTTTTATATTTTTCTATTGACATATTTTTTTAAGCTCACTTAAACGACTTTAACAGGATTATTACAACCGTCGAATATTAGAACACAATACGCGAATACGGTCTGCAAACCGTACGGCGAAAAGCTATGTGCATTATAATACTTGCAGTTCTTACGAGCGGTAAAGCACGATTGAGCTTAAAACGATTGAGCATAGACCTTTTTAGCAACACGATTGAGCATAGAATATTTTATGTGATGTTGCCAAATTTACGTTGTCAACATTTTGTTAAATGTTAAATTAAATACTGGTTGTAGGCTTGAATTTAATATTCAAGCATACAACTAGTATTTAAATCGTAAGAATACGGAATCTTTATTAATATATTTAAGACAACTTGATCTATATACTATATAATGCGACTAGGTATATTACATATTGACTATGAAAACATTTTTTTGGCCATATTTTGAATTATTATAATTATTTAAATAATTTTTTTAGTATAATACAGTTCTAAATTGAAAATGGCAACGTTGCAGAGTTTTTTATGCTCAATCGTGTTAGTTTTCTTTTGTGTTTCAATTTCCTTTAATGCACCGACAATTTATGCTCAATCGTGTCTCATCCCTTACGAGATTATAAATCAGAATACAAAATTATTGGACAGAGCACGTAAACGCCGGCATTTTGCGTGCATAGTTATTTTTTATTTTTAAAATGAATTTTAACAAGCGTTGATTGCTGTTTACACGTGCACCTATGGATTTCTACAACGTATATCAAAGACATATAATATACGCAAGTACCACAACGACGATATCACAAAAATCTGATGCTTTTGCGATCTTCCGCATTCCAATTATCGAAAAAAATAACAAAAACGCGTGTAAACCGTATGGATTGCTACAGATAAAAAATTATAATAAACAAGCTTGACCGTACAACATGCGATCAGTGTGTTCGCCGATGCACCGTTTAAATAAATTCCTTACAAGGGTGTAGGAGAAAAAAATAGCTGTTAAGTAGATTTCGAAGAGCTGATAACAAATATTTTCGCAACATTTTGCTACTATTTTTGTTATCAATATAGACGTCGCGGTAGCTTATCGCGCACAAAAAACGTATGTGTACACAAGAGATAAAGAAATCGTATACATCGAGAACCGGTTTCATTCGGCGAGCTCTTAACGAGCAGCACTTTATGCGCGCGTGCTGCACAAGACAAAAAAAAAACTCTAAATCCTCGAGGCACACGACGGACGCTGTGGTGAGCTTGTACATTTGAAACAAAAAATGTGGCCATAAAACAGGTGACCGGTGTGAATGGACAGTATACCGCAACTGAGATAGGATCGCGAGTGCAGAATTCCTTTTTTATAATAATACATTGTAGAATAATATTAAAAAGAATAATATTATTAATAATTATTAATAATATTGTGACGTGCGAATAGAAAAAATCATAAACATATTGTAACGGAAAGATTGCTCAACAATGCGACGTACGGACGTTCTGAGCACTACATGATGTTTTATCGTTATAATCACGGTTGGACGTTCGTCGCCATGCGACTTGAAAATAGTGACCGTTCTCTGAAACGACGCGGAAAGAAAAAATAATAAAACCAAACAAAATAATAAATTTTATTAGTTAGTATAATACACTGACGTAAGGCACTAAAACGAGAGCGAAAATCGAAAGTTTATGTTTACCGATTGGAACACTATTGAGGTACGCGACGCTGCCCTGAGGTAGTAACCCGTCCACAAAACACCGGGTGCGAGTGAAACACGATAAATATCAACGGAATGATAATTTCAGATGTATCGGACGGAGAGATCCGAGTATAATTTGCGTACCGAACGCGATTGTCAGTTGCGGGACAGTAGGCAACTACATGCCCGAATTGAGTGCAATGTCATCGCGGTAGAGTGCATACGATCCGACAAAGGTATTATTGTTATGCAACGCGTTCGGACATCCATAACTTCTACACGTTGTTGGAATAAATACGATCTACGAAGTTTATAGAGCATGGCGTATAAAATGCGTGCGTGTATGTATAATTTACATGTACATATACGCGAGTAGCACCAGTCGTATACGTTATAGATCAAAACTTAAAATCCCGCAAGTAATAACACGAGAATAAAGGTATAATTCAGTCCAAACACATTTACAGGGTATGATGATATCGATGCTATATTTATATTTATAATAATTTATTATAGCACTTCGCGCAATGAATGATTTCGAAAAAACTTCACACTTTCAAAAATAAAAATAATATGTCAACGTCAGAATGTTTCAATAATAGGTACGCGAATGTTATAATATGAGTTGTACTATTGTAATGTACAATGATTCTATAAAATCATCATGTGTTTTCTGTTTAATGTTAATGATTTTTGGTAAACTTCGCGTACATTGTGATATGATTTTTGTTTAAATTAACTTGTGTTTGCGGAATATATTAATATTTAAATATGCACACATGTCGATGCGATAACGATAATACCGATGATTAATGGGTAAATTAAACTTAAACACCTCGAGGTTTGTGATATTTATAATATTATATTACGTTTATTAATAATACATGTTAGTATTGAAATATTATTATATTTACGAACTTTATCACTGATGTTTCCGAGATGGACCACATCCTCCGTTTCCACGAGTTCTTCTTTTTCTTCTCGGCTTTTGATTTTTTTTTCCCTCACTTCTTTCAACAGCGATGGATTACCTTCCAATGAAGATATTCGTACCACCACTTCTTTGGTTTGTTCACCGTCTCCTTCGTCTCCAAGCTGACGATGCTGAAAAACACAATTTTTCGTTTCAATTAACAATCAACAAATATTTTATCAATATTTGTATTTTAAACCTATAGTTAAACCTCAGACATCGGTTACTCGGAAAAGGGTTTTTACAATTTTATAAACCGATCTAAATGCATGTTCCAATGAATATAGACAAATTAATATCAGAACTTAAAACGTAAATATATTGTACGTATGCCAAAAAATTGCACGTCAGGATATAAAAACATTATCGCTTAGCACGGCAAACTACGGGGCACATTACACAAATACACAAGTATGATATAGGTGTGTTATAGTCGAAGTCGAAATAAAGTCTCGATATTCCGACCACGTCTTAAATTGTGAATTCCGTCGTATTAGTCCGACATTCACATTAGGACTAGCTGGATTTCTTGCAGGATCATCGTTCTTAAGGAATGCAATACTGATGTTTGTACAGTAACATCGAACGTGACAGTGAGAATGGATGGATATATTAATTATAAACGTAATGAATAAGCCGGCTTGAGACCGATCAAAAACAATAGGACCGTTCGGTGAACCCCAGATTTGTAATAGTGTTCGCAGAAATTGATTTTCACTAGATTTCGATTGTATTCGTGCGTTCTGTGTACGCGTACTGCACCCGACAACCCAAACTCGCGCACTGTCGCCGTAAATTATTATTCACGTATACGATATGTTTATAAGCTTATAGGACGCGCGTGTTTATATGGCAACTGTTAGTATACACAATATTACACGTGTGCGCAAGAACACACATATACACACACAAATATTATATATACGTATTATTTTTGATAATATCTACTGCCTTTCACTCAAACACCAGGAATGGATGCAATTATTCCGTACACTGATCTAATTTTACTTGTTTTGTGTAATGCTCCGATGTGATATCCGCGTGAAAAAGACCAATCATAATTCTCATTATGTTGTTATACGTTAAGAAATCGTAATTATTAGGTAGGTAATTATTAGGTAGTAGTATACTCCAAATGTGCACGCAAAGCAGCCCTAGTTAGGGATAGTATAGTGTTTGTGTTTTACAACACTACAAGTTTAAATTTTATCGATTTGGCGAGTCATTGGTGTAATCTCATCCTCCCTGCAGCATATGGTTTTCAATAATAACATCGATATAAGAACCTTTCACAAAAAATATAGGTATATGAACACCCGAGTCATGCGGATCGCCAATTATATTAATTAATAATATACAAATTTAATCATAGTGTCAAATACTTCAAAAATATTTTATACATTCCCATATGTACTTAATTCCATTTAAGAATTTTTAATAAAAAATTTTGTAAATTCAATTCAATGTAAATAAATACAATGTCCTGTGGTGATTATTATTTTAATTTAACCATATCATAATAATAGAAATCGGTATAGTATCATTCCTTATAAACTATTTCATCATCAGCTTTAATACTTGAATATAATTACTATACATATATAATTTCCCTTTATTATAAAATAATAAAAAATTAAATTAAAATTAAAAATGAGAAAATAGTTATAGTAGTATAATAGTAGTATACCTACTCGTAAATTATTATGTAAATAAATAAAACAATATTTTATTTTTAGAAATAAATGCTCAATCAGGAGTACTATTATACTCTTATTACAAAGTACGGTTTTGTTAACTTTATATATAAGTACTTTATAAAGAATTTTTAATTTGAAACCAATCGTGCTTTATAAATATAATAATAGTCCAGGATAATTATTTATTTATTTATTTCTGCATGTAAGTTATTTGTTTATTTATTTATAAATCAAAATAATGAAAACATATTTTTAAATTACCTCAGTTTGTTGATGTTCCTGTTTTTCTGTGTCTTCGGTTGTATTAGTCGTTACGATTGGCCCGGAGTCCTCGACTATTTTCCCGTCTTCTAAGACGACTTGTCTTTTAACTCTTGTTTCGATTTGTTTTTTCGTTGTCAATTCGACTTTTTTCTTAGTCACCCATTCTTCTGTAATTGCGAACAAAAATAGAAATAATAAATAAAGTGAAATGATCAATGAAAAAAAAAAAAAGACACACACAGTGTGTATATACACACAGAATAATATAGGTCGAGACAGCAGACTGTATACGCGGAAATGGAGACATTTACAATTGCCCACACATTTGTATAATAATATGTATACAATATATATACATAAACGGACGAAAACTTTCTTTAGCAAATTACACATTACTGTGTATTTCTCAGCTTGGAAACATTGTATACACACACACACACATACATTCGTATATATATATATATGTATGAGCAGACACACACTAGGGACTATATAGGACCCTATTAATCTGTCAACTAGTAGTTATGAAATTTTATTAATGAGTATACATACACAAGTAAAAAAAAAATATATATGTATGCTAGGGGCAAACGTTTTTTCTTTTGTATCGTTTTGAATACTTCGAACAACTATCAATCAAAATTGAAATACGTATAAAATACTTGATCTACCTGATTATTGGTACCCGTAAAATCGACAATCTCGTTCCTAAAAGTGTCTGAATATTATATCGAAAACAATTAATACGATAATTGTTTTACAATAATAACATCATACGATTTTGTAATTCGTCCAAAAATTCTTAAATATTTTATGAAATCCGTACAAAGCTGACCCGACAACATAAGTTTATTTTTTTTAAATACAA
>JASXSY010003354.1:0-14159 GCA_034509805.1 Sipha maydis
GTCCGGAGTCGATAGGACCAATATAAGCCGATGGCGGTACTGGGGTAACGGTTACACCAGTACCGCCACGGAAAAATTGATTTTCCCGAGTTTTGGTAGGTGTACAAATGTTCAAATCACGATTACAAATCTGTACAAATTAAATAACAATCGTCTGTACCAGTCCGGAGTCGATAGGACCAATATAAGCCGATGGCGGTACTGGAGTAACGGTTACACCAGTACCGCCAAGGAAAAATTGATTTTCCCGAGTTTTGGTAGGTGTACAAATGTTCAAATCACGATTACAAATCTGTACAAATGAAATAACAATCGTCTGTACCAGTCCGGAGTCGATAGGACCAATATAAGCCGATGGCGGTACTGGAGTAACGGTTACACCAGTACCGCCAAGGAAAAATTGATTTTCTCGAGTTTTGGGAGGTGTACAAATGTTCAAGTCACGATTACAAATTTGTACAAATGAAATAACAATCGTCTGTACCAGTCCGGAGTCGATAGGACCAATATAAGCCGATGGCGGTACTGGAGTAACGGTTACACCAGTACCGCCAAGGAAAAATTGATTTTCCCGAGTTTTGGTAGGTGTACAAATGTTCAAATCGCGATTACAAATTTGTACAAATGAAATAACAATCGTCTGTACAAGTCCGGAGTCGATAGGACCAATATAAGCCGATGGCGGTACTGGAGTAACGGTTACACCAGTACCGCCAAGGAAAAATTGATTTTCTCGAGTTTTGGGAGGTGTACAAATGTTCATGTCACGATTACAAATTTGTACAAATGAAATAACAATCGTCTGTACCAGTCCGGAGTCGATAGGACCAATATAAGCCGATGGCGGTACTGGAGTAACGGTTACACCAGTACCGCCAAGGAAAAATTGATTTTCTCGAGTTTTGGTAGGTGTACAAATGTTCAAATCACGATTACAAATCTGTACAAATGAAATAACAATCGTCTGTACCAGTCCGGAGTCGATAGGACCAATATAAGCCGATGGCGGTACTGGAGTAACGGTTACACCAGTACCGCCAAGGAAAAATTGATTTTCTCGAGTTTTGGGAGGTGTACAAATGTTCAAGTCACGATTACAAATCTGTACAAATGAAATAACAATCAATAGGATAATTTTGGAGTTAATTATATAATTTGGTGGTACTGGGGTAACGGACCTGCTGGAGCGTGTCATGTTTTAAGGAGTAATAATTAGGCATTTCATACACTTATATTTTTGCCGTGTCAGTGTGCGAGAAGTAAATGAACATTGGTGTAACACGTTATCGCGCTACTAACCGTTTATCGGCCCCACATTATGATTCCTGAAACTACAATAATAATAGCCTTGCCCAATGTTGATTATTGACGAGATATGTTAATATATTTATAATACATTGAGTTTCAAACAGCAGACACCAGACTAATCGAAAATCAAAATAAGAATATTTTTGTACTTGCTGTTGAATAATTACGTATCGGCGACGGACCAAAACAAATACATCGGGTAATAAATATTAATTATTTTTACAATAATATAATATTTATAGGAATTTTGCCACCAGCCAGCAATAATAATGATCCATAATGTCGATCCTTTTAATTGTCCATAGTATTAAAGATGACAAGTATATATCATACAAAAATCTCTCTCTAGGGACTACACATTAGTTTTTAACAATAATAGACGCTAGACAAATCAAAATTTAAAATTCGAAATTTCAAACAATAGTAATGATAACGACGCCCAATATTTTAATAACTGCATAAACCGGATAATATGACAAGTCGGCACGGCCATAATTTATATCTTTACATAAATACTAAAATACATAATCATTTTTTTTTTTTATTATTATTTAATATATTTATTAATTATTTTACATTGGTTATAAACCAAAAAATGATTTGACTATGGTGATAAATGAATTATAAAAACTTTTTTAAAAGAGGTTTTGAATAAATGTAACCGAAACACGCCGAAATACGCGCAGAAATGCCTATAGCTGTTCTTAAAATATACATTTATAATATATTCACTGTCTCGAAAACTATTCGACATATCGATTTTTCTCAAAGGACTTTTTTTCTCAAATCATTCAGTTGCATCTAATTTCGTCATAAATTTTTGGCGCCCCGGTTATCAGAATCTTGCCAACCGCACAACCACGTAATCAATGAGAAATCACTAATGACACTTCGAAAATGCGCGGATTATGACTGACGTATACCTAAATTTATTATTTTGTATTATTGTATATTTATTTATGTCTTGAAAATACAAGTAGTATTTATACGTATATATACGTATTATCATTGATTATAAATACTCTAAATACTAGTATAAATACTAGTATTTATAATCAATGGTATTATTTTCGCCGCCAACTTCCGTTCTCATAGCGCCCATAGTATAATAATTATTGTCTTATCCAACATTTCTAAGAATCGAATGTTGCCCTACAGTATCTACAGTATCATTGAACGAGTAATTATATATTTACGCACGCGCAGACGTATGTCAAGAAAACGATTTGATCGAATTTACGCCACCCTAATAAAATGTCAAAAATGCTAAAAAGCTAGACAAAATTGGGAGACTTGGGATTGACGGATTTTAATTTTGAAAACAGATTTAATTTAGTCCCCGTGTTAAGTAGGGAATGACCGAAGGAATTTTCTATATTTTAATCAAGCAATAAGATATTGATACTTTAAGAAAACAATAATTTATGTATTTTATGTATTTAAGTACACCATTAATTTTTGTAATAATGAAAATTCCTTCGATCAAGCTTAAGTTAAGGTATTGAAAATTTTCAATTTGTTTTCAAAATTAAAATCTGTCAAGACCAAGTCCCGAGTTTTGTCTAGCTTATGGCCTGTTATACGTGATTTTTTGCATCATCTACAGCCTCCTTAAGAAAAGAAACCTCTTTGACAGAGGAAGTGTTGAATCTCAGTGTTAAGCTTCAGTGGCGCCGAACTAAAATTTAATTGGAGGGGCAACTACATATTTTGGATACCCACCCAAATTTATAAAAATGAATAGATTGGTACCTCCCCTCACACATACACACAATTTTTATCACCTTAAATTTATTAATGATAAATTACATAGTTGTAAGATGGTTAAAGTGGTTCAAATGGCATAGCCTTAAAAATATTAATTTATACACTAGGATTAATATTTGAGTGTTAATACTACAATAATTTTTACTACATCAAGGATAAAAATTAGTGTTATACTAAATTTATCAAAATTTTTATTTATACAAATTTGAACTTATTACTCAACAAAATAACATATAAAACATACAAATAAAAACCATCAATGTGTAACAAACGCATAGTATTAAAAATAATTGTTTTCTTTGTTAAAATTATATAGGTAGGTCAAAAAATTAAAACTGAAAAACTAAAACAGGCATTAAAATATTTTTCATCATTATCTATCAAAATAAATTTAATTTACTTATTTTAGTAATTTTAAAAGAACTGGACTATATGATGAAAAACATTTGATAACTTCATCTGTATCGATTGGAATATCCTTTTCACATGAAATCATCATAAGTGATTCTAATCGTTCTTCACACATTGTTGATCTAAGGCGTGTTTTTATTAATTTCAATTTAGAAAATGCACGTTCTGGAGAAGCACTTGACACAGGAAGAGTAAGTGAAATGCAAAGTGCAGTATAGAGCAAGGGAAAAATATTTTTCAACTCTGATCTGTAGCATACTTCAAATAGCATATGTATTGTATCTTGTGGTTTTTCGTCTTCCTCAGAACTGTCTTCATCGGTGTTTTGGTAATCATTATCATCAGAATTGAAAACATCTGTAAAATTATTATCTAGTTGATGTAGTTTTTCTGGAAGTTTCACCAACTTTTCAAATTCAAAATAAGTGTTAGCAAATTGTAAATATTCTTGTCTCAAATTCACTGCAGATACAAATTTCCCATAAACCTGCTCAAAAGCATTAAAAGCATCGGTAGGAAGTCTTAAATTATTGGGTTCTGCTACTTCTTTAAGTCGTTTTTTTTGGAAAAGTGATATATCTCTAAATAAAGGCGTAGAATAATCATTGAATCTCTTAGCCACTTGTGTGTAAACAATGTCTATAACAGTATAATAAGTTTTTATTTTAAAACTATCTATGGGACTGATTATAGGTTGGTCATCTGACGCCATTTCACCTGGCATCTTTTTTATACGTCTGGTACGAATATCTGTAAGAGGGATAAAGCAAAAATCATTAGATCTGGAATCCAAAAAAAATGTTTTTTTTCATTAACAATTATTTTAAATTGTGTTTCATTTCTAAGTTCTTGCATTTTTTTTGAGAACATATTGAACATAAGATACGGCATTTAAAAGATCCACATTTTTTCCTTGTAAAAATTTGCTAAGTGGATTAACTAAATCAAATATTTTTCTAAATGTTAAACCTGATAAAATAAATCTCTCTGATAGTAAATAATCAAGTAAGCTCTTTGTTTTAACACTACAAACACGATCAGACGAAGAGTCAGCTTGTAAGTAATATAATAGGTCTATAAGTGCATCATATGTATCAAATACTGTTTGAAGTGCACTTGCATGTGATGACCATCTAGTAGTTGAAACCCTTTTTAACCTTCGAAGGGATTTGCCAGGGTATCGCATTTTTTGATAATCAGAGTATAGACCGCCACGTTTTTTGCTGCTTCCTATATAATCGTAGTACAAGGTTTCTAAGTTCCCAAACAAATCCCTTGCTTCTACACAACTGCTAACTGCATCAACTACAACAAGACTAATCCTATGTGCCCAACACCAAATATAAGTTGCAGATGGATTATGTGTATTGACGATCGATTGGAGCCCATTGTAAGCACCTCTCATCGATGCTGCTCCATCATACGATTGCCCTACGAGATTTTGTTTCCAATCTAGATTCATTTCTTTGCAAATATCTACAAACATTGTAAAAATATGTTGCCCAGTAGTCAATACTGTATCTCTAACTGCCACCAATCGTTCACAAACAATGCCATTTTTTTTGTTAATATACCTTAGAACAATAGATAGTTGTTCTTTTCTTGAAATATCATAAGTAGTATCTAATAATACACTAAAAAATACTGAACTTAATAATTCTTTCTGAATAGTACTACGAATATTAGCAGAAATTGCTTGTTTTAATTGATTTTGACGCTGCCATGACAAAAAATTAGGAATTTTTCTTCCTTTAATTTGAAGTTGTGTAATGTATGATGATAAAGCAAGGGAGTATTTTGCTATGAGCTTTGCTAAATCTTTGAAATTCCCACACACTTCTTCTTGCCACCCTTCCTTGTGACCTCTAAATGATAGACAATGTCGTCCTAGAAACAATGTTAGATCGATTAAATGTCTTATTAATTCACGATTAAGTAGAACGTTTGATACAGCATTTTCTTTTAATGACGGCAATAATGGAAAAGAAGCTTCTTTATAAGCTGCTTTAATTGATGCCATTATGTGGTCTTCTGTAGTTTCATGAATTAAAATTTTAGTTGGTCCATTTTTCCAAAAATTAAAACCTTCTTTAACCCAATTTGTTTGCACATTTCTTCCAAAAAGCACACAGTAAAGACAGTATGCTTTATTTTGTTTTTTTGAATAAGATAACCATTTTCGTCTGGATACATCACCATTTGTCAACTTTTTCCAATACCAATTTTCATGGAATGACCTCTCTTGTGCATCAATTGGAAATTTTTTATTAGGAAGTTCATTTGGCAATGGTTGCGATGCTCCATTTTTAAAGAAAAAATCAATAAGCTCTAGGGTGAAATGTTTAATACTGCTGAAGACAACAGGATCATTACCAATATCAGATACTATAAAATAAATAATATAATTATTAGTTGGACAACTTTCAGCACAATTAAGCCTTACTTTCTTTAAAATTCAAATCATTAAGTTCCATTAGATTGTTTTTATCTGTAGCAATATTATACTGTATACTGTCAATATCATTTTGAATAACTATTTTAGTTTTGCTTTCTAGGTTTTCTGAAATAATAATTTATTATTTAAAATATAAGATAAATAACAGAGATGTAAATGTTAAATATTTTAAAAATGTATCTAAAAAAAAAGTTGATTAAAATACTGGTAGTGATAATTTATAATGAGTATCATTTTGTCACAACACATAAAAAATTAATACATAACAAATTTACATCGCTGTATTAAGTATGTTAAATATTGTTACAATTTTAAATTATATTTTCACAGATATTACATTTAAATGTAATCTTCATTCGTTATGATTACCAAATAAACATTTGAATGTATCCTATTTTATGAAAAAAAACTTGTATTTATCATTATTTCAAAAAAGTTGAGAAACAACTTCTTATAATATTATTAAATTTAATGAAATTCACAAAAATATTGAAACAGGTTAATTAATTTTAAATAAAAATAGATTAATCAGATCCTGCAGGTATACTTGGTATTGGTGATGATTTTTTATTTGTTATTTCACCTGGTACATCAACAATAATTGTGTTTGGAACTACTTCATTTGCTTCTTGTTCTAATTAATATTATAACAATTGTTGTATAACCATATAATATAATATTATGTATAGTATCAATAAAAAATATATTAATATGTCAATACATTCATTGTATCGCTCAGAATATTAAAGTAGGTGCTAATAAGAAAATAAATTACCAGCACTTTCAGAAAAAGTGCTCTCAGCTACTGTAAACAAATGGGTCCCAAAAGTTTCTTCCGTGTCTGCAATTAAAAAAACATAATGACAAAACAATAAATCATTAAACATAGCTACCCATGTATATTAAACATGTAACATAAAAGTATTCTCTCTTTATTTTGGTATTTTTATTCAATTGATTCAATTAAACATTCTAAACAATAAGATTAGTAATTAAAGTAGGTACCTATTGGTCTTAATTTCCTAAAAACTACATGGATATATACAGTATTTACTTTTACAATACAAATACAAATGTGATAAAAATGCAATGAATAAATATTTTTTTTTTAAACTATTATTAAATATATTATACTATATAATTGCCAAATAGTTGATGTACAAATTTCGATAACAAAAACATTAAGAAAAAATACGAGTAGTACAGTTATTTTAGTCTGTAAATTCTTATACGTAATATTTTACTGGTGAAAACGAGCACATTAAATTTTGAAAATTTAATGGTTTATAGAGAACGCTAATCTAAACATTTGGTGAAAATTTCAAGTATTTACATCGATTAGTTTTTGAGTTATAGCAAAATAAAAAATTTGATTATGTCGAAAACTGGTTTTACGTAAAAACTCCCGTTTTTCCCAAATTTTTTTATGGTTTTTCTCGTCGCATTTAAAAAATATTGGAAATTTTTTAATTTTGACCCGACAAAGT
Organism: Sipha maydis; assembly: GCA_034509805.1. Classification (NCBI taxonomy): domain Eukaryota; kingdom Metazoa; phylum Arthropoda; class Insecta; order Hemiptera; family Aphididae; genus Sipha; species Sipha maydis. The sequence continues at coordinate 7,429 of JASXSY010003354.1, forward strand.
ACCAAATAGATTCACTTTCCTTTCAGAAAAGTTGCTACATAAGGCAATCGAAGCATTTTTACTGCCCCAAAACGTGTCGACAGACACAAAAAAAAAAAAAAAAAAACACACATCATTGTAAAATCAATACATTCTTCACTCCGTTCAGAATCTAAAAACACACATCATTGTAAAATCAATACATTCTTCACTCCGTTCAGAATCTAAAAATAGGAATCAACATATTTATGACATTGCCTTGTATTACTATATCATTTAGTTGGTACATTTGTTTTATTTTTTAGGAAAGAAAAAAACATGAACCCAAATGTTAAAATTTTTATTAATTAAAATTTCTATAATTCGCTTTTCGCGCCTTTTGTTGTGTAAAATCTTCAATTATGTCATCGTAATTGACTGTTCTCGCCGTTTTACTTTCGATAGCCAAAATAGAAAGACCGTTTAATCTTTTCTGACCCATGGTGGCCCTGTAATGATTTTTTATTTGAGCTAGAATAGTGAATGAGCGATCGGCACTCGCTATCGTTACAGGCAACGTTAGGAAAATTCGTAAGACGATACAAACATTCGGAAACAAATTATTTAATTTGAGGCTCTTCAATTTATTCAAGAGAGCGAATGGCACTAAAGGTTGTTCAATATTCGAAGAATGAATCGATTTCAAAACTATAAGTTCAATAGAAACATCTTCCGGACTCTTCCGGGCCCTTGAGGATGCCCAGGCCCCGGGGACAAATAACCGAGTGCCCCCCCTCTAGTTGGGACTGAATGCCTATAGTGCCTATGCGCTAATACGGCCCTGGCTGTTACATAAGATTTTTCATTTTGGGATTTGACATGATAGGATTTTATTTAATTTTAAAATTATTAATATACATAATTTAAAAAAAACCGGATGGGCCTCGCTCTGCTGTACAGTTAGGGGTGGAGTGCACCTCGCTTATAGGATAGGTCATTATTATAATGGATTTGTTAAATTTGAATGCAATGATAGATATCATTGTATACGAATAACGATTCTGAACGGAGTTCATATGTTAGTCTAGAATATAATACAATGTTATTTATAAATATTATATAAGTATATTTTATTTTTAAACGAAAAATTTAGAAAAACCGAAAATTTAAATTGTCTATAAATAAGTCAAAATATGTCAAAATACTTTGAAATTTTAACCATGTATAGAAAACGTCAATATAAAGATTTAATGATAATTTCAAGTTGTTGCGGTTTTTCGTTTTTGAGTTAGGGCATTTTAAAAAAACCGATATCATTTGTCAGTCTAGAACATTCTACATTATATTATATTTTACATGTAATTTTATGTCAATGTTCGATGTTCAAACGCTTATAAAAAAAAATTGTGCCTATGGATTTTAATAATTTTTGAATGACATTAAGAACTACTTCTGTGGAATCTTCGATTAAATTTTCAAGTATTTTGTAGAAGCCAAATTTTTTTTATCACCGATTATAAAAATAAAATGTAAAAAAATCGAATATTTTAAATGACTATAAGTGGCTTAAAAATCAATATAATATTTTGAAAAAAATATTGCATAAAAGAAATACCAATCTTAACAGCTGGTAGAAATTTCAAAAATCTGTGACTTATACTTTTTGAATTATAACAAATATTTAAAATCGTCTGAGAATAAATCGCTATTTTATGCAATTTCGTAAATATTTAAATTTCAAACAGTCATACAATTTTTTCCTCTAAGTCCGGTAGAAATTTTTTTAAAGATTTTTGAAGAGTAGCTCATAGATAACCTAGTGTTAAAATTTTGAACCTTAAGTATGAACAAAAAAAATTTTATGAATTTTTATCTACAAAATAACTTGCAAATTATCGTGATTTTTACATATTTCGTATAAATTGGAACTTTGAGCACTTATAAAAAAAAATTGTGACTTACGATTTTAGATTTTTTTTTATCAGTTTAGGAACAACTTATAAGAAACCTTGTATTAAATTTTCAAGATTTTCTAGGCAGCCAAAAAAATTTTATCGTTATTTATAAAAAAAATACTTAAAAATATTGAAAATTTCAATTGTCTATAAATAGCTTAATAAAAGTCAAAATACTTTGAAAATTTAATGGTGTATAGAGAACGCTAATCTAAACATTTGGTGAAAATTTCAAGTATTTACATTGATTAGTTTTTGAGTTATAGCAAAATAAAAAATTTGATTATGTCGAAAACTGGTTTTGCGTAAAAACTCTCGTTTTTCCCAAATTTTTTTATGGTTTTTCCCGTCGCATTTAAAAAATATTGGAAATTTTTAACTTTTGACCCCCCAAAGTACCAAATAGATTCACTTTCCTTTCAGAAAAGTTGCTACATAAGGCAATCGAAGCATTTTTACTGCCCCAAAACGTGTCGACAGACACAAAAAAAAAAAAAAAAAAACACACATCATTGTAAAATCAATACATTCTTCACTCCGTTCAGAATCTAAAAAAAAACACACATCATTGTAAAATCAATACATTCTTCACTCCGTTCAGAATCTAAAAAAGAAAGTTAAACATTTATACCATATTCTTTTATAACGAAATTTTTACAAATTTACAGTAGATTTATTGATAATTTCTTGCAACGAAAATAATTTGTACTCGTATCTCGATTACGATTATTACGCAGAATATATATTAAAGATTATATAAAATTATGGTTTCAATAAATATTAATTTAAGTATTACAAATATTTTGCTATCAACGTATCATATTTTAATAGATTGCTCCTAATTTTATCAAACTATCTTTTCATCTGAAAAAAAAACAAATTTCCATATATATATACACATATAAAGCCTTGGGCACAGATTATATAAAATTTTAATATCACTAGATCACGTTTACCTATTTGAAAAAATACCGTATCTTTATAAAAATTAAAAAATATGAGGAAAATGTGCAAACATTTTAAAATTAAATTTATTTTATACAAAACTCGAATCCAGTTCCTTAGTTTATATCAACTTAAACTCATTTATATTTATGTATAAATGTTTAACTAACCTATAGTTTTAAACAAAGTATGTGTTTATATTCCTGCTCAATGTAAGTTATACGTCTTACTTATATCTTATCTTAAATAATTAAAAAAATATTCAATGAGGATGGTATGCGGTGTAGATTGTGGTCGATTAATAATTCAATTTACGCGTAATATTGTAATTACTTAGAACATAATAATTTGTAGGTCATACACGGAGATTTTATACAAAGATTATGAACAAATAGAACAAAAAAAAAATTCTTAAGATATTTTTTTTAAAAATATGTTGCCACCTTAAGGTCACTCCTATATTAAATCAAAAATATGGGAATTAGTCATAGTAAAATATAAGCCAAATTGTTGTGGTATTGATTTATAACAAATATAAATTATTGGACTAAGTGTAGAATATTAATATTTAATAATTAATATAAAAATATTCTGTGGATCAAGCTTCTGGAGTGCTAGTCTATAGATTATAGAATAATTATAACTATATTATCTTTAGCTATAACCAGTGCCGGTCCTATGAAGGAGCGAGTAGTGCGATCGTACTGGACCCTATATATAAACCGAAACATACGTAAAAACTATAAGTAGTAATACACCTCAGCTTCGACAGCGAAACCAATTTTAAAATATGAGTACATACAGGAATAAAAAAAAAATACAATAAAGGAGAGATTTCACGTCATGAATTTATTAAAAGGGTGTGCTATAAAAACAAACGTAATTAAATGTGGAAATAAAAATGTATTTATGTATTATAAATAACGTAACTTTTGATAGATATTTTTTCTTAAAAAAAGTTAGCAATTGTTTAGTTAAATTGTATACTTATTAAAATATAAAATTAAAGTACTTTATTAAAATCACAAGCGCAATTTTGGGGGTGCTTGATGGTGCTTAGTACCTCCAAATTTTTTCAGTAACTTTATCGAATTTTTATAATTTATAACAATGTTTTTTATTATTTGTTGACCTACAATTCTATTTTAGTGTACCTTTATAATTAATTTTATATTTTACATATATATATATATGTTTGACAATCATATATATGCAATTCCGTCCTTTCTGCCAATAACGCCCTAGGGCAACAACATTTGCCGCCCCCTCCAATCCCCCAATATTGTTGTTGTAAAATGAACTTCACAATTTTAGCGTATAATTTATTTCATTCTTTTAATATGTTTAATATTTAATAATTAAGATACATTTTTATTTATTGTTATTATTATTAATCATATTTTAGTCATATTTTTAGATTCTGAACGGAGTGATGGAATCTATTGGTTTTACAATGATGTGTGTTTTTTTTTAAATTTTTCTTTTATTTTTTTTTTTATTTTAATTTTTTATTTAATTTTTTTATCTTAGTGTCTGACGACACATTTTTTGGCAGTAAAAATGCTTCGATTTGCTTATGTTTCTCTATATATGGTTAAGTTTTCAAAGTATTTTGACATATTTTGACTTATTTATAGACAATTTAAATTTTCAATTTTTGTACAATTTTTGTTTTTAAACATCTATAAAATTTAATTGGTTGACCGAAAACTCTTGAAAATTTAGTACAAGGTTTATAATAAGTTAAACTTATTGTAACTAAAAAATATCGGTGATGGGTTTACTCAAATTTTTTTTATAAGCCCTTAAAGCTCAAATATGTATAAAATATGTAAAAATCACGATAATTTGCAAGTTATTTTGTAGATAAAAATTCATAAAATTTTTTCTGTTCATACTTAAGGTTCAAAATTTTAACACTAGGTTATCTATAAGCTACTCTTCAAAAATCTTTAAAAAAATTTCTACCGGACTTAGAGAAAAAAATTGTATGACTGTTTGAAATTTAAATATTTACGAAATTGCATAAAATAGCGATTTATTCTCAAACGATTTTAAATATTTGTTATAATTTAAAAAGTATAAGTCGCAGATTTTTAAAATTTCTACCAGCTGTTAAGATTGGTATTTCCTTTATGTCATATTTTTTTCAAAATATTATATTGATTTTTAAGCCACTTATAGGCATTTAAAATATTCGATTTTTTTACATTTTTTTTTTTATAATCGGTGATAAAAAAAATTTGGCTCGTACAAAATACTTGAAAATTTAATAGAAGATTCCACAGAAGTAGTTCTTAATGTCATTAAAAAATTATTAAAATCCATAGGCACAATTTTTTTTTATAAGCGTTTGAACTGCGAATATTGACATAAAATTACACGTAAAATATAATATAATGTATAATATTCTAAACTGACAAATGATATCGGTTTTTTTAAAATGCTCTAATTCAAAAACGAAAAAACCGCAACATCTTGAAATATTCACCAAATCTTTATATTGACGTTTTCAAAGTATTTTGATGTATTTTGACTTATTTATAGACAATTTAAATTTTCGATTTTACTAAATTTTTCGTTTCAAAATAAAATATACTTATTACAATATTTATAAATAACATTGTATTATATTCTAGACAAACATATCATCTCCGTTCAGAATCGTTTTTCGTATACAATGATACCTATCATTGAATTCATATTTAACAAATCCATTATAATGACCTATCCTATGAAGAGTCGCACTTCACCCCCAAGTGTACAGCAGAGCGAGGCTCATCCGGTTCTTTTTTTTATTTTTTTTTACATAAAACTATTTAGTTTAAAACTTTTAATAAAACCAGTGCACGATAATATTAGGGTTTTTGACTATGAAAAGTTGAACTACGGGCAAATCATAGAGAAAACAAATTATTAAATACTTATCATTTTTATTATTATTGGACCCGGATCACACTATGTATTTTATCGGTTGTATACGTTTCCGCAAATCGGTCTAGTCTGACCCCGATAACGCGTTTTATATTATATTATAATAGATGTTGGGGATTTTATCTGTGTATAATGTTATTCGTGACGAATGAGTGACACACAACGTGCGGTCCTATTTTGATTTTATATTTGGTAGTTAGGTAGTTAATACTTACGGTTACGAGTAATACAGTGAAATGGAGCCATTATAAAAAAAAAATAAAGACTTAATTCTAATTCTAATATAACTTTAGTTTATTTAAAAATAGGTTGAATTAAGTTTAAGTATTTCATACCTTCTAATTTATAAGTTATTTCATTATGATATGACACCCCCTCTAAAAAAAATTGTAAATACGCATGTATATACGTACATACGCACACAGACATAAATATTAGATATTAAAGTCGGTCGTCGTCTGTCGATCACTCTTTTCTTCCTGTCACGGTCGTCAAGCAATACATTCGTAAAAACCCCCTTTTATTATTATTATAATAGGTAAAACTATTCTGTGGTAAAATGTTAAAAAATAATCGATATAGTGAAAAATATGTAATTGATTCAATCAAATCCAAGTTTTAATTTAGTGTTCTTTGACTACTTATTACACAAAAAGGTAGGAATGTTTAATACCAAATTAAATACAAAAGTTTAAAAATTTTCTATTCAATGAGAAATACGATAAAATATTATGCGAAATTTCTCCATTTTAAAATGGTAGAAGAAAAAGAAATCATCGCATAATTATTGAATATTTTTATTTTAAACACATGCATTACAAAATTTGAAACCAAAAAAATATTTATGTAAAACAAATTATGTCTTATGCAATTCAAAGCGTCTCATCAACTATATGCTGCAACAAATAAATTATTAACATAATGAACATTTTTTGATTA
>JASXSY010003355.1:0-19797 GCA_034509805.1 Sipha maydis
GCCACTATATTTAAAATCTGATAAGCTTTATACTTAAATCAAATTAATTTTAACATAGAAAATTTGACAATAATTAACAGGTTGCAATACATCACCATTTAATGAATTTAAATGCTCAACATGCGGTGTAATAGGACAGCTTTGTATGTGGTAAATAAAAATCACACTTTTCTTAATTTATTATAGTTTAACTTGATTACAATTAATTGTTTTTAATTTATGTTTTTTTTTTTTCAAATAGTCGTTTTAATGATACGAAGAATCAATCTCAAATACCCTTTGAACGCTTGAGTCAGAAATCGTGCAATGGAAAATGTTCGATGTCTATGATAGAAAAATTGATCAGTAAGAATGTTAAGTTTTTATTTTAATGCTATCTTAAATGTTTAATTCCGTAAACATAATTACTTAAATCACATCCCTAAATTAATTTTTTTATCGGAAATACATTATTAAGTTTGTCATATAAATAGAGACAATTTAATGTTTAAAGGCTCTGTCAAACAGAGCGCGTTAATCACGTCGCGTTATTCACGTCGCGTTATTAACGTTACCGCTGACGTTACATACGTCACACAGAAACCAAAGCGTCGCGTTAAAATACGTAGGTTTAAAGGTTGATAGTAGTTGATATTATAGCAGTGTTTTTAGTACGTTTGCAAGATATAGACGGTATAGTTTATTTACTGTTTGACAGAGCCTTAATACTATATTATTAAAAATATATTAAAGGCTCTGTCAAACAGAACGCGTTATTCACGAGCGTGAAAGCGTTATTAACGCGTTGTATTCAATTACAAATCATATCGACCGTCAAACATAGCTCATCAGCGTGATTAATCGGTAGAACGCGACGTTGTACAAGATTACAAAATCACGCGCGTTACGGCGTTATTTTTGACGAAAAGTTGGTAAAATAAGTTCGTACAATTCTTCAAAACTATCTTGGGACATCCGGAAGTATAAATAAAAACGGTCTTCATGTGACTTCAGTTCACGACATAAACGGTGGTATTCGCCATAATTTTCTCATTTATTATTTATTTCATGAATCCAAATTCGCTTCCTTTTTTGTTGACTTTCAGCTATTGTGTATAAAAGTAAAAGTTCTCCTTCATCTGAACTACTGAACATAATTTTAATATAAACTATACCGTCTATATCTTGCAAACGTACTAACAACACTGCTATAATATCAACTACTATCAACCTTTAAACCTACGTATTTTAACGCGACGCTTTGGTTTCTGTGTGACGTATGTAACGTCAGCGGTAACGTTAATAACGCGACGTGTTAACGCGTTCTGTTTGACAGAGCCTTTACTCAAATAAGATTTCTCAAAGATTCATTTTACACTTATGTATTTATATACACACACATACTCATATATATGCATACAGTATATTTCACTCAAATGGTAACACGAAATATTTCCGTACAGTGACCTTGAATTGAAATGGGGGTTTTTCGAGGAACTAGGGAATTCTAAAATACATATTTTGTGATCATTTTCAAATTTCTAATCCTTTTATTGTGCGCATGCGCAATCAAAATTGATTTTTTTTAAATTCCAACACCTATTTTCAATATCAGATTCCAATACACCTATTTTTTTGAATCAACTTTGATGAATAAACTTTTTTCCTATATCAAAAATTAACTGAATTATAGCAATCTTAAATTTAAACATAAAAGATTTTAGTTACATTTTTCAATGTTCTGTATTTTATCAATTAATATTATTTTTGGTTTGAAGCAGGGTACATGGAAGTAAATAAAAGTTATTTCAATTAAGTTAAACATTTATTTTTATTTTTAATGATTTTTAGATTTCATTTAAATAATTTTTCATCAATTTTTTACAATTAATATAAATCACCAGATAAGTTCTCCCAGTTATTGAGTAAATATGATTGTAAGCGGCGCATGACTTCATTTTGAGAAGATGCCGTTATTTGTTCCTTGGTCAGTGTTGTGCATGCCTCAGTAATTTTTTGTTTTACATTCCAAAGTACCTCGACGGGTTCAGCGTATATAAAAATCTTTAAATGGCCCCAAAGTAAAAAACAAAGTGATATCAAATCCGGTGAACATGCTAGCTTATCGATCCATATGTTATCATTCAACGATTTCCATACATATGGTGAAAGTATTGTCTAATGACAATTAAGGGGCCTCAATGTAAAACTTACTTTTTATATTTTTCTAATTTTTCAGTATTGCAGGTTTTCTGTTTAGGGTGTTTTGAATTGGCGTAAAATACTTCCTAGGGTAATGAAAAATTCTAAAAACTCTTCAGTTTATTAATCTATTCATTTCCAGTTCAATTTTTTAATTGCTATTTTTAAGATTTAAAAAATTGTTGTTTGCAAAACTGACCTTTTCCGGAATAAGTACGTTTTGTAAGAAATATGAAGATTTTTTTATTAAAACACACTATTCTGTAAGTAATTTTTAAATTTTGCATTCAACATGTTTATTTATTAATAAAGTTTTTGTGGTAATATACTATTAATTTGGTATTTTTATGTTATATTAAAATTTCAATTTCAATAATTTATATTATAACAATAAACAATTTAGTTTAAATAATAACTAACATCAATTTTTCTTAAATCTGACAGTTTCTGAAATATGGTAAATATAATAAATTAGTAGATAGTATTATTTATTAAATACTAACATAACTAATTTTTAAACACGTCTTAAGTTCTTAAGAACATCTAAGACGTATTTTAAAGACAAATACAAATAAATTTCAAATCAGCTATGCAATTTTGGAGGAAAATGTTAACATATCTCACATTGTATTGAAATTAGCAACGAGATTAAAACATTTTATGAAAGTTTAAATTATGTAGAATTTTAATTAAACCTGTTGCATATATATAATTATTAACAATTAAATAGAATAAAATTAATTTTCTCAAAATTATAACTAAAAATAGAAAGGCCATTTTGGAAAAAATCGTTTTATGACTCAATACGAATGTATAGGAAAAAGCGTGTTGTTTCATTGTGGAAATAGACCTTTTTAAAAAATAATGAAAGAAATAGACCATTTTACAGTAAATATTTATGTAAAAATACTTTTAACATTGGAAAAGGTATATTTTGAAGTACTTAAAATGGAAAATGATTGTTTTGCAATGAAGAATAACATAGAAATGGAATGTTTTGCAGAAAACGCAGTTTTTCCATCATCATTTTCTTGAAAAAAAAATTTTTAGTTATAATAATGTTACCAATTGAATCCCTATACAATTTACCATAAGAATCAATGTAGGTATAACTCAATTTTCTTTAAAATGGAAAGAGTACGTTTTGCATTGAGACCCTCAATTGCATTATGTGCCAGAGCACCATCTTGTTGAAAAACAAATTGTCCCTAATGTTTAATGGAACTTTTTCCAATATGAGTGTTAAATTGTTAGAGATAAAATCCAAATATCTTCTTCCATAGAGGTTTCCATCATAAAAGTAGGGCTCTATTATGGGATATCCTAATATTTCACACCATAAATTTGTTCTCCACACTGTTTGGAAATTAGTTTCAAGTGCCCAATGCGGAATATTACGTGCCCAAAAACGGTTATTTTGTTATTTATTACGACATTATTGATAAATTTACTCTCATCTTTTCAAAGAACATATTGATAAAATATAAAAAACTGAAAAATATAACAAATATCTTTTTAGTTTAAACTTCAGATTACTGTAATTCAATTAATTTTTGAGATAGGAAAAACAACTTATTTATCAAAGTTGCTTTAAAAAATTTAGTGTATTATAATTTGATATTGAAAATAAGTATCGCCATTTAAAAAATTCAATTCTGATTGCGCATGCGCACAATAAAAGGATTAAAAATTTTAAAAATGATCACAAAATGTGTATTTAAGAATTCCTTAGTTCCCCGAAAAAGCCCCATTTCAATCAAAGACCACTGGACGAAAATATTTTGTGTTACCATTTGAATGAAACACACTGTGTATATATATATATACATAGTACAATATTTATAAAAAAAAATTTTTTCTAACCTAACCATCTGACATCTCTTAGAATTATTTTTTAGAAAGTACATTGATTTCAAGTTTTAAAGACCATTACAGCAATATCATTCAACTCTCTTTGCAATTTCCCCACATCTGAAAATATCAATAATTTTTATATTGTTTAAATTGTGTTGAAGAAATAGATGAAGATAAAAAGAGCAAAAGATTTGAACCATACTGAAAATTTAAATTTGAAACATCGAATTTTTATAAATTATATTCATTAAAACATTTTATGTTAATGGATGTTACTATATTACAATGTTATTATTTTTAAGAATGATATATCTTTAACGATATTTTATTAAAATCCATATTGTATTAATCTTTTTTGTTTTGTTAAGTTATTTTTTTTCATGAACATCATGTCTAAAGGCTAAATTTTGTTAACTTAATAAAGAATTATAATTATTAAATTATAAGATGAATATAAACAATTATATTTTGCTATTTATATAAAATTGAAGAAACTTATTTATCTAAGAATTATGAATAATTAAATTGTTAAATCTTATAATCTTATTTTATAATATTTTATTTTATTTGTATAAAATATATAGGTATAACATAATCAATTTATTTTTATACGGTTTGTTTACGGTTTCGATGAAAAATATATACTCTTTGTAAAGCGCATACTCAGAGTTGTGTTCGAGGAGGAGGGGCTGATAAAAATATATTAATACGAGTTTACCAACAAAGTACCTAAATATCGTTTAGCATAAACTATCATAAATATCATTATCGATTATGTCATAACACATTATCATATTAATCATATATGTTTCTCTATTAAAATTAAATCATGATTAATTTGGTGAAGCATAAACACTGTTTTTTTAACAACACTTCACATTTTTATTTTGGAGGCCTTTATAAACCACCCCTCATTTATAACAGTATGCACAAATGTATACATTTATGTGTAAGGAAGGATGGGAATAGTTGTTACAAAATGTAAACATTTATTTGTAACTCGTTCATTTAATACAAACAATTTCTGAAAATTTAATAACATATAAATAACATAACAAGTAGTATTTTAATATAAAAATTAATTTTTGAAAATAAATAGTTTTATCAAAAATGTATGTCAAACTCACTAACTCATTTTGTAACTAATTGCCTCCAAGTGGGGTAAGATGATACAAACGGAGGTTTATTTGTTATAGTATTTAAAAATTGTTAAACTGTATTGTAAAACATAATAATTAAAGTCCGGATTTGTATGCATTTACATATTTTCAGAGATGTGAGTTTATATTATACAGTGGTATAAAAAAGTATTATACACATGGTATAAAATTATTTTATACAGATGGTATAAAAAAAAAATGAAGGCGTTATTTTTAGTTATTACCACGATTAAAAAATATCCATTAAAATTATTAAACTAAATCTTGTATTATATGTTTTCTGACCGTCTAGTAATTTTTTAAATGATTCGTATTTCATAATTAATAATAGGTTTATAATCTCTGTTAAATTTCCAATAATTTGAGGTACTGGAAGGTTCTATACGGTATATTACAGGTATAATACCGGTATTATACGGTATTATACAATAACAAAATAAAATACGGTATTTTAACATCTCTACATATTTTTAATGAATGTCTAATATAATATATAATAAACTAATATCTAAATACAAGATACAAGATACTATTATATTTTTTAAGATACTAAATACAAGATACTAGATACTAGATACTAGATACAAGATACTTAATATATTTATTTATTTATTTATTAATTTACCTTGGATACAATTTTATCAAACATAATTTATATTATATTATAGCTTGTAAATATGTAATAATACGGTATGTATTGATAAAAAAATTACGTACACAATAAGAAAACGTTATAAAAAAAAAAAAAAAATTATAAATTAGCAATGTTTACTGATTATTTATAAAATGTTTAAATTTAGGTGATTTATATAAATACTTAATTATATTATTTATATCCCATGTTTTGAAATAAATTGCTGGTTACCTTTTGAAGAGACTAATTTTTTGAAAGTATCAACTGACATACTAGATCTAGATGGAGAATGAATAATTCCAGCAAAAGAAAATAGTCGTTCAACAGCTGCTGAAGAGGTTAGGCTTGTATTATATTTTATAAATAATTTTTTTATTTTTGGATAATTTTCTAAATAACTAAGTGATTTATTTTTATCATTTAAAAATCTTATAAATTCAAGTTCGTTACTTGACTGTTGTTTAAACTGGTCTCGTTCAGAAGAAAAAATAATAAAAGTTTCTGACTCTGACTCTGCACTTGAATGGGATTCAATTTCTGAACTACTTTGTTTTGCACTACAATCAATGTCATTAATACATAAATTTTGAATTCTTTTTTTGTTATATAAATGAATTATGAAACATATTTTTTGAATGTAACTTAATCATAAAAAGATAATAGATATAAGTCGATAAAGCCTCTTCTAATATAGATGATAAAAGTATACGGTGTACAATATACATGTGAGAAAGTCGAATTGTATGTAGTCGTATTTAAACACAATTTCTAATGCATTTGACCTATCATCGATGTTTAAATCAACCTTTTAGTAGTGGTTATGTTGTTTATTATTCTATAACAAAAAATTATGGTGCACTCAATATTTTTAACGCACCTTATGAATTAATATTTCTTACTTATGTCAACAAGTGACGCCTGTACGTATACTAGTTACTATTATAATTACATACATATGTAAATGCATAATTGGTATGCATGTATTTTAGGTATAGTGATATATCCAAACACAGTTATTAGTAGTCAATACCTCGTCATAGCTCATTAATTATTGTTATTATTATTAGCAGCCAGCGAATTACTAATATTGCCTGTACTCTATACTATACATCTCAAAATATTTTACCCCGCAAAATGACGAATAGCGTGCACTGTGTGTAAATGCGTGCAATGCGTTCGTGCAGTAATTATCCAACGCAATATAATACGATGAGTGTCCAATATTATTGTGATACTGCGCGGTCCTGGTGGTAGACCGGTGTACCTGTTATTTGTGCAACCGTGAACTACCCTGCAGGTTACCGAGGTAAGTCGTCCGCCGTCCGCGATGGTGCCACGGTCAGTCCGAATTACACTAGGTATTTCCATCACAATGGCGTAACGCGAGTGAAGAACAAGTGATGGCAACTACGGAGGAAGGGTCAACAATATTTATTCATTGTACCCACGCATCGCTCTCGTGCATCAGTGGTCGATTTCGTTTCATTTTACATATTTTTGTCGTTGAAACCGTTAAGTTCAACGGCACTCGATCGTCACGTGTTATATTTATATTTGTACCTGTGCAGTTTATAACGGAAATTAATATTTGTCCCTTAGATGACATTAAATTGTATCAACAGACGAGATGCTGCAGGTTTCTACTAAATAGTGTTAGCTATTGCTTACCATTTGACCAGTGACGTAGTCAGGATTCTTAATTGGAAGGGGCTAAACACTTTTGGGCAGTTTAGGTAAAAAAGGCTTTGAGAGTTCACCCATATTTCCCCCTCCCTAACAATTACTTAATTTAAAAATGTCTTTCCAGCATTTAAAAATAGTTTTAATATTAATTATTACAATATAATTAATAATAATAAATTGACGGTGGTCAGCTGCGGTAACATAGCCACGACGTTCACAGTATAAAATCTATAATGATAACAAAATGTAAATGTTTGACAAGAGCCACCACAACGTTCACAATAACCATCAAAATGTTAATAGTAATCACGGTAGAAGTAATACGCTTAGGTATTTGCCAATGACAAACAGCCATTAGTCGTCAACATTTAGTTAGTAGGTACCAAAGTTTTAAAATATTTATTAGTAGTATACTAGTCTAGTCTAGTTATGGGTCGTGTTTTTGTGTATGTATACATACACAAAAACACGATCCATAAGAAGGGGAGGTGCTATAGCCTCGTAGCACTCCTCCTTGGCTACGCCACTGGATTTGATCAACGATCATGTTCGAGAATAATTTAAAAGCTGGTAAATATTATTATTACATGGTATTTCTCTTTTTTCAAGGGATATCTGTTCGAACCAATCATAGCAAGACAACTTCGAGTTTATGACATACATCGGGTACATAATATATACACAACTCATGTGTTTCGTATCCATATAAATCCGATCTATACAATCATATACAAGTATATGGTGTATAAATATATAAGAATAATGGTTGGTTTTTGTGTATCATTAGTGATACATACAGTGATAATGTACCTATTAATATTAAAGTAGTTTAATTTATATTGATTACAACTAACAAGCAACGACAGCGAAGTATAGTAGGTAAAAAGATTTAAGGAAAAGTTAAAACTGTTACCATATAATAAGCGTGAGTAACTATTTGGTTTGAAAACATTTTGTCATTCTAATTTGATTTATTATTATGTAATTGTTATATTATTTATTAAACATAATATATACAATGAACTACTATACCCATAACCATATTATAAATATTGGTAATTTGATGTTAAAAAAAAAGCATGCTCAAATATGCTGCTATTATTATTTAATGTTTCAATTTACTGTGTTTATATACAATTTTTATGAAGTAAAATCAATAAGCTTCTAAATACTTATTTAGTGTTGAATTCTAATTGCAAGGATCTTATTAAATAAACAGTGTATGATTATTCATTACACTAACCCATTTCTTTAAAAGTATAACCTTATAGCTCATCAACATATTTATTTTTTTATTTTACGGCAAAATACACCATTATCGTTAACATACTAAATAGTATGTAGCATCGTAGCCACCCACAATTGTATTAATTTAAAACCTACAGCCCTATTGAGCATTGTTTCGTTGAATTGTATTTTCAGCCAATTAAAAATATTTATAGGTGGGTAAATAGGTTTATAAATTAACAGTATTCATACCACTTCACAATTGACTACATTTGTTTTCAAAATATACTATCGGGTTTCATAATTAATTTGTGTGCGAGTACGATGGCTTATACGTTTTTTATTAGCATAATTGAAATAGCGAGCTGGCTGATAAAAATATTTCGATATCATGACAATGATGTAAACTGGGGTCTTACGAGGTCACACTTGCGATCCCTGATAACATCACAGATTTGCAAGAATATATTTTTGCAACCCTAAAATATCATGGGTACAGTTTTTAAAAAAAATTATTTAATTTAAAAATTGAAAAACTATACCCAACTGTAACATTAATAATATAATAATAAATTAATTTATATATTATGAACCAATATTTAAATTCGTGTTGACGTACAATAACACTAGCATAATTTTATTTTATAATAAAATGATAAAATATAACAAAAATTAGTATGTAGTCAATACTCGTAAATGAATATATAAATAAATAGTTTATATATATAAATAAATAGTTACATTTTGAATGAATACGTAGCCTGAAGTATTATTATATGTGTAATGTACATATATGTATGTATAAATTTAATGAAATTATGACTGAATATGAACAAATAAAGGAAGAAGTACAAAATTGAAAAAAAATTAATCATTTTACATAAAGATAGTTTATTTTTACTAGAGTTATTAGGTATATAAAACGAGTACTCATTAGATAAAGATATGTTCAGAAATAAATATTATGGTTATTGTTTATTATTATCAAAAGTATTGATATAAGATGTTATTTTTAAAGTCAGTTTATACATTTTAATTATTACTAAAATTGTTTTTTTTTTTTTCATTGTGTATGTGTAATACTGAATTAATGTAAATGTTATTTTAGATATTTAATATTTTTAATTCTATATTGATACCTAATACTATGGTTATTTATTAAAACATATTTAGCGAAATTTAAATAAATAAGTGATTTATATATTGGTTATAACATCTAGGCAGACCTGTTTTGTCCAAATTTGACAATTTTGTTTGTACTCAAACGTGATCAAATTAGATTTACATCTCCCATTAATGTTGCATTTATTAAATTAACATACAACTAACTTAGGGTTACCATATTTTATTTGACAAAAATCAGAACAATTTTTTATTGGTATTTTTACTGTACAGATATAATTATTACAAAAATATATTTATATATTATTTACTACTGCAACATCTTTCTTCGGGATATAAACATTGATTATAGTATGACTACTCTACGTTACAGTACTACACTACTGTGATTAGCTCTTTACAACTGACATAATATTAAATAATGTTCAATTACTTCAGCGATAACTACAACTATTATGTGGAAACGAAGGGCGATTATAAATTCGGCTCGAAGAAAAAGAATGTTCAAGAGGTCTATTGTAAACTCGGCCCGTGATTTTTACAGGTAAAAATAATTTGGGTGTAAACTCGGTCCGGGGTTTTTTCAGGTAAAAATTATTTAGGTGTAAACTCTGCCAGGGGTTTTTTAGATAAAAATTATTGTCGTGTAAACTCGGTCCAAATAAATATTTTTTTATGATATTTGAGGACCATTTAGCATTACCCAGAGGACACCACGAAGAGGTCAAATAGTTGCACGTTAATCAGAAAATATTGACACCGGTTTGGATTCGATAAGACAATTTGAGGGAGAAGGAGCTACGTGAAGTTGCCCCCCCCCCAGTTATGAAATCTGAATAATTATTGTGCTGAATGTTTAATGTTGCAAATTTTTAGCACACGTTTTGTATTAATACTAAAACATGGGGGGGGCAACTTCACACACGTCAACATACGAGTTACTTTAGAATACTTAAAATGTTCTAAAACTAACAGTGGTTGTCCACGTTGGGACTCAACTATGTGTACCATCGTCATGGTTGTATAAACACTAGTGGTCTTGATACCCGAGTACCCGGGTGCTACCTGTGTTTTACGGGTATTACCTAATTTAAAAAATGTCAGGTACCCGTTATGGTTTATATACATATTAGTTAACTATTATAACGAAACCCATAATTTTATTATCTTTTTTTTTCGTTGTATAGATAAATAATTGTTATAAATATATAGGTATTTATTTATATAACTTTTTTACAATTTACAGTTTACTTTTACATTGCAGTAAATTACTAGGTATAGGAATATAAAAATAGCATAGTTAACAAAACTTTTCAAATACCTATCAATATAATTATTTAATCATTATAATATTTGTTTAGTTGTATATTTTAAGTCCATAGTGTAACAATGAAACTACGAATATATTACATGTCATAAATTATATCAGAATTTTCTTCTTTTTTTTTCTGCTCCAAGAGTGGGTTTGAATGCGACCCCCCCCCCCATCCATGTACACCACTGATTGTGATTACTTATGATTTGCGTAGCTATACACATAAAAGGTAACGATTAAAGCCACTATATTCGTTATCATCTTTATAAATCATTAACACTGCGGACTACAGTATGTATAACGAAATGGTGAACCTCCATTTTAGTAATTTTATGATAATAGTATTGAAAAAAGCTTTCTATAATTTCCGTTTTGACTCTCAATCTTGCCTACTTGCCATCTCCGCCGACTCATTCAGTCCTCGCCTCTCTCCTCTAGTACTCACTATCAAAAACCTAACGTTCCGTTTGAGTCTCGTGAATAAAACCGTGAAGTTTTTTTGGATTCCCGGTATTGCCGGAAACGAGCATGCTGATCATTTGGCTTTTTCAACGAAATTCTCGAAACAGATTCCCTGCTTTAAATTACCTGCCTCCGATCTTCTTCCAATTCACCGTAAGCTTATTCATAACGCTTGGCAATCCAAATGGTCCTCTTTACCACCCAATTTTGCTTCATGGCATAGGCACACCGTCCCTGTAATACCTCGTCTCCCATGGTTAAAGGATCTAAACTTACCAATTGCCACTAATTGTGGCATTCACTCGCCTTCGCTTAGGGCACAGTTTACTCCCACACCATTCCTTCAAACTTTCCCTCAATTCTTCCCCACTATGCACTCGACACCATGAAGATGCAATATGTGATTTCAACCACCTAATTTTTAATTGTCCCTCCCTCCTACCAAGTAGACAACTCCTTTTTTCTTTTTTATCATCCTTTGGTTACATCACTCCTGACTCAAATCTCCTTCTTAATTCTCGTTCCACTCCCATTATTTCTTCCATAATTAATTTTATCAATTTTGCTGTCTTCCTTATTTAAACCCGTTGTTGTTATTTAATTTATTAATTTTTTTTCTCTGTCTTATCTCATTCATAATTACGTAACTTATTATGTTTATTTTTTCTTTTTTCTCTACAAATAACTGTATTGCTATAATACTTCCAATAAAAGCAAAATAAATTAAAATAAAAAAAAAGTAATTTCCGTTAAACAAAATATTGTTTCTATAATTTTAAAGACATATGATTTTAAATAGTATTGTGTTAATTCCTTTCATTTTTTTTTTTCAATTCGTAGTGAAGTAGTAGGATACTTATATAATTATAACGATTATCTACTGATAACTAAAATGCTATTAACCTACAAATCCGTGATAATAATTGATTTATTGATTTATTGATAAAAATATACGAATATTGACCTAATTTACAATGGTTAAGAGCAAATTATAGACAACAAGTAACATAACTAACAATAAAATAAAATTCAAGTTCACCAATACGGAAAATTAATAGTTTAACAATATGTAAAATTAAATTAATTTATTGAAAAAAAATTATAACTAACTATAACCAAGATAACTATATACATACAATTGCATAACATTATTTTGTTAGCACATATATTTTATAATTTGATAAATCACTTAAAGAATTAAGATTTTCATATCATTTAAACCAATTTTTAAAAGCAGATTTCTCACTATCAACAGTTCGAATACGAGTAGTATGATATTTATATAATTTATAAATACATATGTAATAAGTGATAAATCATCATTCATAATATTAAAAAATCATTAATTATTGAAGTAACAATGTAAATATATATTCAAATATTTATCGAGTATACCATCTTGTATTATTAAAAATGTTTTAAAAATAATAAAAAAATTTATTTTTTTACAAATATATAAATTAAAATTCAAGATAGAAGAAAAATGTTAATATTTTTGAATACAGTTAATTATACTAAAGTAATGTAAAGAACATTTAATATTAATGAAAAATAATTTATTAAGCTTTATTTTCCTATCTTGGTATCAATTTTTTTAGCTTTAAAATATAAATTGACTATATTATTTGTTACTTATTTTAAAATAAAAAGTACGCTATGTATTAATTTTCTGGTTTTTTTATAAGAAAAAAATCCCTGAAAAAAATCGAAAAATTTATGTTTATATATATATATTAAATATCATCCGTATACATTATGATCACGTAAGATTTTACTACATACGACTTTTAGAAAAAAAAATATAATATTTATTCATAGTTCAAGTTACTGATGTATGAAAATTCCAAAAATTTTAAGTTTAGCTTTCTATGATATTTAAATAATGCAAATTGTAAACTAAAATTATACAAAAATACTATTCTCTGGTCCATTTTTATTGTATATTATTTTATTGTAAATTCAGTATTTGGTGTATTTTTATCAAAATAAATAATCAAAACAAGGTTTTTTTGAATTCTCTATATTTTTGTGGCTAATATAAACACTACCCACCATAATAATTACACTTTGTTTAATAATAGTTTTATATTTTATAATTTTTGATACAAAGGTATGCGAGTCCATTCAGTGTCGAAACCAATTATACAGATTAAAATCCATAGTATTTTCAAAATTATATAATTCACATACATTTATATAACGTTGAATTGTTTGGAATTATGAGAATTTTAAGTATACTCAACTAATTTACATGTATATAAAATATTAAAAATAATAATAAATTACCTATAATGTAAGTAGTTATGTTCCGAGTCCCACAATATTTTCTTTGTGTTATAAGGCACTTATATAGAAAATAAATTTATGTTGTACATTTTGTAAAAATGTTTAATTTTATAATTTAATAAAATGTATATAACTATATAAGCTTATTGTTTTTACATGTTTATGCGATGTTTAATGATTTTAATTTAAAATTAATTTCTGTGATTATATATTTTATATTAATTTTAAATTTTACAATATTATTTTTCAGAAAATTGTTTTATATTTAATTAAGTAAGATTTAGCTATTTTAAATTTAAGAAGTTTGGACAGCTCATTTCATGATTAATGGGTTGAATTGGGTAGAGATAAAGAAAATATTTATTCATAAATGTCTCATCTTATTTTTAGTATCCTACATACTACTTTAAATAATCTGCTATTTGTTAACTAATTTTGACATGAACTTATGAAATTAACAGATTAATGTACTTGATATTTTCAGAAAAATAATTTCTCTCCAAAATATTCAAAATAGGCTGATAAAACTAAAATTGGATATAGTTATAGAGAAATTAAGTTAGGTATACCTTATTATTTAATTTTATTAACAACAATGATTTATTTGATAAAAATGTTAAAAAAAATGTAAAAAACAAATTATTTACTTTTATATAATTCTCTATAGTTATTATATTTCACGATTAACTCATAGATTTAGCTTAAAAGTAAATCACTCAATATAATATCAGAGTAAAATGATTCTGTATTACAGTGTAGTTTGTTTATATTATAAATAAATAGAAAATAAGTTTTTATAGAAATATAATAAAATATAATATATAAAATATAATAAATATATATATATTACCATAGACTCAGAAAATTAAAATGTGAATTCAATGTACATATAGTAAAATATTACGAAAATAAAAAAATATCAAGAATTTTAGCAGTTGAAGTGTTTATTATTTCTGCAGGAAAACATTTAAAATATTTTCTTCCAGAAAAGCTGTGAGTAACTTTTCATTCGGATATTTTCTATCTTTCTCTTGAAATTTTTATATTAGTAGCGTATTTATTTATTTATTTTTTTTCAAAATCTAGTTCTAGTTTTTTGGTAAAAAATTAAGAGACTTCATAAATTTTCCATTAAAGAATTTATATATATATATATATATTTTAATAAACAAAGAATAAATAATGTATTTAAATCAATTATTAACAAATATCTATGTCTACTGATCGGAAGCAAACATGCAAGCTACGAGGGGATTAGGCAATAGATATCTCAACATTTTTCTGAAACTCTATTACTCAAATATAAAGAGAATATCTAGATTCTGTTAAATAAATAAATAATTAAAATAGAAAAATAGTGAAACATAATATTACACATAAATTATCATTAATAAAACTCAGTGCTTCAGTGGTACAACAACTTTGGGTCTAAAGACATACAGCGTTAAATTAGTTTTTGTGTAATATTTAATTATGTTGTTTATTATTACACACAATTATAGGAAGTTAATAACAAACTCTTGGAAATTTCAAAATAAAAACCATTGCAAACCCTAGAACTTAAAGTCTAGTTGGCTTTTTTCTACTGTTATAAAAACCAGATATTTTTAAATAGTATAACGTTCCTTATTTAAAAAATGTTGAATAATTTAAAAATCCTCAAATCGAAAACTTTTACATCTTAAATTTGATTGTTAACATATGATAGTGATAGTACATAAGAGCATAGGAGGGCATGTTTTAGGTTTTTTTATTTTTTTAATATAAAATATCCACCACCGTCAATATCACGTTCTTGATGCCCTTGACCTCACACACTCCACCTCCTTAAAATCTTGTCCGGCGAAAATATCTTTGACAATACGTATAATACGACATACATACATTGTGTTTCCCATAAAATCTGTTATCTTTGTTTAGAAAATTGTTTAGTTTAAATTCGGTTTTTCTATGCCGATGAAAAAAATCCATTTAAACATTTAATTTTTCAGAAAAATCTGAAAACAAAAATACTTATTTGCCACCGAGTAATTGATAGTACTGTGGGTTTCATGGAACATACTCTAGTACTATGTAATATGTAAATACACAAGGATAAGTGTGTTTTGTGTTTTGTAATAACCGGTATTTATACACATAGTGCACTTGTTGATAGCGGTTGCTATATTGGAGTGTGAACGGTTGATGGCAATCACGTACGCGTGAACATACACCGTATATTCTGACACGTAGGATCTAGATCATACGTGTGCATTCACTATTTTACTTCTATCTTTTATTTAGTTATAAAATAAAATCAATACCGTTACATTTATTCCTATATATTTTTTTAATATATTCACTGGGTGGCAAACTATTTTTTTCTTAAAATAGTCAATGTAAAATAGTATGATGGTAATATTTCATGTTGACTTCGCATAATTATTAAAAATAAATCTTAATGCTGTCAGAAAAAGTAAACATAAATAATATGACAATATATTATATTATATACAAATGTATTTATCGTACAATACCTAATTATTATTTTTTTAATCAAAAAAAAAAAAATCTTCTTTAGACAATTAATCGTGTTACGCTCAATCTTTCAAAGTACTATTAACTAGGTGACAAAATATTTTCACTGGGCGACATTTGTGTCACTTAGTTAATTAGTTTAAAAAATGCATAAATTCATTTAGTACTATATTACTCATTTCCCCTTCCGTTTGCAATACATGCAAATGCATGACATAATTTATATACCTACTGTTATTATTACAAAAATTAAAGTTACCCGTAACTGTGTAACACCGTCGTAACTCATAGCATGATATTATATTTTTTTTATAGTTGTATTTGTAATATGATTATACCTATAGGCAGGGCCGTTGCTTGGGGGGCGGGGCAACGGGACCATTTTGTCTCAGGCCTCAGTCTAGGGAAATTTAAAGGGGACCCCAAAAATTCCAGATTGATTAGAAATACTAAGTATTGATATTACCCAAAAGGGATTATTGATATTGGTATATTATTTCTAAACTATTTTTCTTCATGAAATATTAATTAATTAAATTAATATTTAAGCGCTATTATATAGGTTACATTTTCAGCTATTCTAATTTCTAAAATACTACGAATGTAATTTATTATGGTTATTGACGGAGTGTGAAGAATGACATAATTTTATTCAAATTTGTGTAGAAATTCGTTATCACAACACGTTATGGAAACATCCAAGTTGTTGTTTTATGGTTAATAATAAATTAAATATTTATTAAATGTGGCGACTGGCAATGCATGGTTGAGAAGTTATTGAACATTTAATTCATTGTATCAACGTATTTAAATGACCTTGAATGGTTGAGGTTTGGAAAACTATATTTACCAATATTTCACAAACTTGGTGAGTATTTTTTTATCATACTCGTATATTATTATGGTGATTGAAAGGTTCCTGAATTAACTTATCCCAGGGCCTAAGAATTCTTAGGACGGCTCTGCCTTTAAGTATAAATACTATAATTGCATCATGACTCGTAGTCGTAGTTCCGCGTGATAAGCCGCTTGAATGGTTGTCGGTAGTTGTGCCGTGGTGGTAATCACTGGTCGTATAATTTTGAATTGATCGCGGTGATAAGAATAATAATGATAATAATAATATTAATAATAATAATAATAATAATAATAATAATAATAATAATAATAACAAAACTAAATAACAAAAATGATTTAACTAATACAATGAATTTTCGTCGCAGTTGTAGCGGCGTTTCTTTATTTCGTTAAATTATTAATGCGTCACACTTGAGCTAACAGAGAGTTGAGAAGCCGAGATAGCTACACCACCGCAGCAATCGTTGTCGATGATTCGTTCGCGTCGCTTCTTCCGTTTATCATTTTTATGTTTCATTATCACGACGGCGGCGGCGGCAGCGGTGTTGAAACCTTGAAGCTTGAAAGCTCTCGTCGATGCGGCGTCGTTACCAGCAGCGGTTGTTTGTTGATGACGGGAGGACTACATCGTCGAACGTCGTCCTCTTCATCGCAATTCCTGGTTAGCGTTGGAGTTGCAGCTACAGTAGTCGTAAGTCTGTACATGAATTTTCGATTTTTTTGGTTTTCCTTATCCTATTAATTTATATCGTTGGTAATTGATTCGACGTTTTTCCTTTAATTCTTATGACGTTAATCTAAAGATAGTATGTCCTTTGTTCTGATGATTTGATTTCGAGAGAAGTGCTTGTACACCAAGACGACAATTTTAATTCGAGATATAATTCTGATCGACAATTATTGTAATATATGCTCTATTATTATAATTTTTTAACGTTCACTGTCGTTGAATTTTCGAAATACTACCAAAAGTCAAATTTCAACATATTTTCATCTTTAAATATGAATAATTTACTTAGTTTTTCAATACTAAATATTTTCAGTGACTGCTCTTGCTTCTGAGAATTATTGAGGAATAATAAATATTTTAATTGTACATTATACATATTTTTGTTTAATTTTTATAATGCTATGTTTGTACCAGGATGTTTACCAGATAACATTACTGCCCGATAATCAGCAACGTTTGAATCTTCATTAAGTACTTTTTGGGATTTATTGAATTAATGTGGAACCAAAAGTTTTCTGAATAAACAAACAACCTTCTGATCATGATTCGCACCAAAGTAAATACTCATCTTTACCTGATCAGACAATAATGATATAATTATAATATGATTATCATTTTAGAATGAACCATTTTCAAAATTACGTATACGACCAAAAACATCAAATCAATACATTTTACCTAAACATGTAAAAGATCCTACATTATCATATATAGACCGTTCTAAAGAAATACGGTCATTGCCTGCAGCTCCATACCATTTTCTAATATGTATTATATTTTTGGTTATTATATATACTTTATTAGCCATAGTAGAAAAAAAATTACCAGAACCTATAACAATATCTAATGAACACATGTATCCAAATCGATTTGTTGCTGAAAGAGCCAGAAATCATTTAATAAACTTGACTTCAATTGGACCTAGGCCTGTTGGTAGCAAAGAAAATGAATTGCACGCAGTGAATTTAATAGTTGATGAAATTAAGAAAATAACTAAAAATGCTCAATCTTTGCATTTTATTGAATGGGATCTTCAAAGAGTCAGTGGATCATTTTCATTGAAATTTCTCGATGGTATGACAAATGTATACAAAAATGTGCAAAACATTGTTGTGAAAATTGGTCCAGTTGAAACTTCTCACCATAGTTTACTGATCAACTGCCATTTTGACTCTGTCGTAGATAGCCCTGGTAATTTTAAATTTTTTCCCAATAATTATCTGTATAGTCTGTTTAAGAATATGTTTTATAATTCAGGGGCAAGTGATGATGGTGCTAGTTGTGCCATAATGTTGGAGTTATTTCGTGTTATATCACGTTTTCAAAACCCTCTTAAAAATAATATAATTTTTCTTTTCAATGGGGCTGAAGAAAATATGATGCAGGCATCACATGGCTTCATAACTCAACACAAATGGGCTTCTAATATTCGTGCATTTATCAATATGGAGGCTTGTGGTGCCGGCGGAAAAGAAATACTGTTTCAAGTTGGTCCAAATCATCCATGGCTGTTGGAAGTAATGACATTTTTGAAGTTTAAAGTTTTATGTATTTATTAAATGTTTGTATACATATTTTAGGCTTATTCAGATTCTGTGCCTTATCCTTTAGCTTCATCAATGGCTCAGGAAATATTTCAAAGTGGTATTATACCAGGTGATACTGATTTCAGAATATTTCGTGATTTTGGACGAATTTCTGGTATGTAAATTTGTGTTATTTTCTCATATAAATGTTTATGATTTATAGTTTTCTTTGTTAAGGTCTT
>JASXSY010003356.1:0-14912 GCA_034509805.1 Sipha maydis
GGGTTTAATATAAATTATAGAGCAGCAATAAATCATTAAATTTAATACCAGGTATTTGTTAAAGCATGAACTACAAAATTTTATTGAATTTTAAACGCTAACATAAAATATTGATGTTCTTATTTAATACTATTTACTTTAAAGTTTTTATATATACGGTTGGCACGATATTTTATAATAATCTTATTGAAATTCAGCATCAATATCATCTCTTGGAAACTTTAAATCTTATTTTTAAATAAAATTTTGAACTTGGTGTTTTTAAATTAAAACATAAAATACAAATCAAAATGTTTTTGAAATTCGAGTTTATTATTTGAAAAAATGTACTTTTAATGTTAAACATGTTTCAAGTTTGAGGGTACTTTGACACTACAGTGAAACCTCTATTAATGGACACCTCTCAATAGTGGACCCTCCCCAATAGTGGACACTTCTAAATTCCCCGGCAAAAATGTATGCGTAATAGGTTTTCTCAATAGTGGACAACTCTCTATAGTGGACAATTTTTAATTCCCCGTGGCTGTCCACTATATAGAGGTTTCACTGTATAATATTCTTTCATATCAAATAATAATGATTCTTTTTTTTTAACGGGCTAACTTAGTGTCCACATTTATAAGCTAGACATAACTTACTAAATGGTTAATTACATTTAATGCGTCCCATACAGGGTTTTAAATTTTCTATACGAACAAAAATAATTACGTTCAAGTCATTCATATACTTAACTCAAGCTTACAACATCTACATGTTTTAATGGTAATATTAACTTTCTAAAATACGTATCAATTAAATATTCTAATTAATTTATCTTTATGTCATTCGGTCTCTTTGGTACATTTTAAATTACTCCCGTCGGAATAACCTAAATGTGAGAAATGTAAATCGTTTGGCAAAAAAGTATTATACGTACATTTTCCTCAATGGGAAAACTCCGATCACGTCCAAATTCTCTAGTTGCCCGTGTTTTACCTCTGATCGTTCTATGGATAGAAATAGGCGGAACTTGGCATGCACTTTGTCCTATGTATATCCTCGAATATCTCAGAAGCCCTCTCAAAGATACGTCGTGTTTTCCTTTACGTATTTAATTTATTATTATACATATCGTCGACGAGCTCAGGCCCCGTTCTCTTTACGGTGGTTCGTTCGTAGTTCCGTATACGAACCCTTTTCAATATACCGGTAAAGTTAAATCGGATGTGGTATTTGTTTCGTTTTTCATCTGTTTATTTTTGTTCACTATTTTGTTTTATTGTATTTTATTATCTTAAAAGCAAACAATTCGTTATATGTTACTTCCGAGAACGATTCTGGTCGGAACAAGGAATGTCTTTCTTGATATTTACAATGATGTTTTTCTTTATTTTTCTTTCTTCTGCAGCGCACACTTTTTCAGGTAGTAAATTTTCACCAAAAGTTTCATTCGGAAATTGTTTAGATTAAAAACTGGACACGGGTGGTACTCTGCTGGTGATTTAATTTTTCAGCTTGTTCTTTAATTTCCCTAGGCGTAAAGAAAAATGAAGGTAAAAAAAACCTGGGACCAATTTTAAATTTCATCTCCCTATTATTTATATTGCTTTAGACAAAATAAGTCATCTTTTATGGTTTTATAAAATCGAATTAAAGGCTTCTTAGACCACTACATATACGTAACTGTACGTGGATAGGAAAATTAAATTTTTTTTTTTATAAAGTTTGATGTATTACTAAACCGATTACTTTTAGAGGTACTGGTGATTATTTTTTATCTTCCAAATCTTGGATTTTGAATTTTTTCTGTACTCAAGACAAGTATTTCTAAAACAAGTACTTATGTTCTGCATATACATACTTAAGACGCTCATTCGTAATCGTTTTCCATTGTGATGATTATTCATCATTGCTTTGGAATTTATAAAATAAATACATGTAATACATACACGATTAAGAAAACATATTTGAAACCCGTACCTTATCGGCTTATTTACGATACATTTTTTAAAGTTTAGTATTTCCTTACATTATATTTCATTTATATATTTTGTTGCGTGTAGTTTGTATTTTGAAGTTTTATATTCAACTGCCATTTATTTTTTCATTTAATCTTCCTAAGCAAAATATTTTGTATAAAATAGGAAATTATGTCAAAAGTTAGTTCATAATATTGTTCTCGATGAATTTCTTAATAATTTATATATTACGGGTAAAGTAGAAAATCGGGCCTTGTTATGCAAAACGTCCGGGCACTATATACAATGTCCGAGCATTTTGAGCAATGTGAGAATGATCATTTTATGATCATAAATAAATAATAAATAATTTTAAAATATTAAAATTATAATAATAAATAATTAAAACTATTAAAATAACAATTATAATAAATGTTATTCATGTTAAATCACTTTAAAAAAAAAATATTAATTCTTTAAAATAAAATACCATACTGGATAATAGATTTAAAAACTATTAACAGGCAACTAATATTTAAAGTGTCTATTTCAAGTGTATTATTATTATTATTTAAGTTATCAGTAAGATTGTTTATTTGATTTTTAGTATTCCTAATATTTAACTTACAGTGCTCAAATATAATTGGGCACAACATGCAATTTTCTCGGTCACTGTACACAATATCCGATTTCCTATTTCGACCATAACTTATATAAACCTACTGATTGCATAATTTATCCATTTTTTTATAGTGCATCCAAAATTAAGTTGTAAATTAAGTCTTAAATATCATATAAAACTTAATTTAAAAAAAAAAAACTATTTTTCATCATAATGCATGACATCACTAAATTATGACTGATATCTTATTTATTTAAAAATAGGTCATTAGGTGGAACAGGTATAATAATATAAAAAATCATTTAAATATAGTAGTACGATTTGACAAAAATAGATTGACAAAAAAATTGTGAACCACATAGCTTTCATGTTTTAAACTATCTACTTTTTATATTTTATCGACTAGGAAGAAAGACTGTTAAAAAAATTATGAAAATATATTCTAAGGCGTTGTTAAGAATTCATTTTGTGCTGTTGAAAATTACATTTTGCGTTTGTTAATTGTTCTTAAACAATTATAGTGCCTTTAATATACTACTGCATTACAATTATATAAGATAAGATATTCAATTTAAATACTTTACTATATTACTCTGATTTTCACTCAGAATTATTTTTAATTTACGAAATTACTTTATAAAAGTACACATATGAAATATTTAAATTAAAACATTTAACACAACAAATAATAAATGTTCATTCAAAATCAGTAATCTACAGGCTATTTTAACTAGTTAAATTAGCTCAAACCGTCTACTTTTTAAGCAAAGAAAATTATTGTATTTTAATTTTTTTTTCAGGAAGCTGGTTCGGGGCAAGTACACTTATTGAAGTTGACCAGACTTCTGAGATTAGCGAGACTATTACAGAAGATCGACAGATATTCACAATATGGAGGCATGATTCTTACCTTACTGATGCTTCTATTCACATTAGTCGCGCATTGGTTCGCGTGCATTTGGTATGTGATAGCTGAAAGTGAACGTCGTTTACACGGAAGAGCTTGGGATCTAGGTAATTATTTAAAATATTTTCGAAATCGATAAAACAGTATAAGTTAAACATGTAACATTGGCTAAAAAGTAGATAAAAGTTATTATAAATTGTCTTGCATCTACTAAATTAATTAATATTATATACGTTTAAATCTTAAAATATAAAAAAAAATATTAGTTTTAATAAATGAAAAAAGTATTAAATTATAAGAAATTATATTTCTGGTCACTAGATTTTTGTGGAGCATATGTGACTGACCTCAAATGATGAGTTTTGCCAACTCGAGGCCGAGGCATTGGTCGGAGCATGCACAATTTTATTTTACCATTATTATAAATATGGTGGAAAGGAAATACATTATAATTAAAAATATGAAAAATATAGATAAAATAATAATATTTTATTTATTGTAATCATTTTTTATTCCAAGAATTTAAAATTTGGAGTCAAAAAAGCCATACGGCATAAAACTCGAACAGAATAAAATAAAAATAAACAAGGAAATATAACAACAATCAACGAGGGTATCAGAATTACCCTAATAATATACGAAACTTAAATAATAAAATTATCAACCTCATTTGAGAGACCACAGTTGCTCGATATATCGGCGGACAATTATTAAAATGATTAATATATTCAAAATGTATTTCGTGCATGTGAATGGGCGTAACACGTTTCCACCAAAAGTAGACCTTTCCTTTTTCCACCAATACCCGTTTCCACCAAAAGTGTACCTTTCACTTTTCCACCAAATAAAAGAAAAAAAGAAAAAACGATATAATAATTATTATGGTATAATTGTATGTAGTCAAATATAACGGGCATCGCCCATGTGAATATCGGCCGAAGTAAAACTAAAAACAAACTACATTGTATGTTACTCGACGTATCCACATTTCTCCACGGGCCGTCTATTGGATGTAACGGATTATTGCGTCTACTTGTTCATGTTTATCGTATGACGGACAAAAACTATGTGCCAATGAACAGCTATGAGCTCTATAAAGTTTATTAAGGCAGGCGCCGTCGAAGTTTGATTTCGGCCAACATCTCGAAAAATAAAATAATAGTTAATAAATGGTGAAAAATAATGGTTATCCAAAATCAAGTCAGAGAGTTGTATGGTGCATTGTAACGTTGTATATGTTTGTCGTCGACAACTCAGAAAAGATTCGCGGAATGTATAAAAAAATTAACACGCTTATCCACAGACATATTATCCGATCTATACTATCCAAACGCTAGCTTAATTCTGGAACGCTGCAGAGTATTAAAATGTATCTAACCCAATTAATTTATTACTTAGGCCTTTCACATTCTGAGCAATACAAGAACATTTATTTGTTCCGTAGAAATATTTTATTTAAACAATTTTTGGGTTATGAATTTGCAGCACTCTTTAGGCAAGAAATTATTCAGGGAACACTAATTTAATTTTCCATTTTCTTTTAAAAAATAAGATATAAGCTGTAAAGAAACTTGGGAATACCATTTAACTTGAACCTAAAAATGGCAGTAGTGGGTTTTTAGAAAAAAAAAGTAATTTTATGTTAAATTATTATTTGGCAATTTTATGCAAGGATAACTCTTAACAATTCCACCTTGTGTTCAACATTTGATAGGTTAAAAATTTACCAATTGTTTATTTTATTAACTTTTTAAAGTTATTTTGCTCGGAGTTATTTATTCCAGGGGCGTATACAAGGGGGGGCGATAGGGGTGATCGCCCCCCCTGGACATTGTTGAATGTATTTACAATAAATAATGTTATGGGTTATAAAAGTGGGTAAAAATTAGAAGTTTAAGCAAGCGAAACGATCGAACAATTTTGATCCGCCAATTTATTTATAATCTGTACACTGTCGTTTATGTACAAATTTTTTTATAAGAACCTAAGATTTGAGTTCAAATTTCGCCCCCCCCCCCTGGAAGAAGAGCTGAATACGCCCCTGATTTGTTCACACAATGATTTACCGTTACCTAAAAATTTGATAAAAGGACTCTACCATACTAAGGATTGAGTATAGGATGGACTATCACAAGGATTGAAATACGTTCCACACTCCTTCTACTTCCTCATGTACGCTTCAGCTACCCGCATTATCATTTCCGATAAGTGCGTACGGTGACATAGAGCAAAGACTCGGTGTCAGTGTCTTACCAAATATTTTTAAATTTATTGTGTAATAGGGATGAGATTTAGCAAAAATCCAAACAAAGATTACAATATTAATGTCGAGTAAAAAAATCCCAAGTTAGGTTAACTAACTGTGGAGATTAAATTAATTTCGAGTTTAATATAACAACAATGTGTCTAAAATTAAACCAATATCATTAAGCCGTTTTGAAATTCTCAACACGATGGTATGGCATTATACTGTCGTGGGATTTATGCATATTCCCTGTTGATCGTTTAGTAAACCAGGCAGAAGTTGCGTAATGAATATTAAAAGAGCAGTCACGTTGTGTCGTTTTCCGTCTGCAAGGATGCACACCCACACAAATTTGCTGTAATACTATACGCATAGATAAATAAAATGATAACAATCGTTTTATAGGTGCGATTGCGATTTATGTAAACGATGAAACCAACTTTGGTCGGATTGGTTCAATTGCGCGATAACGAATTTATACGGCCTCATATTTGAAGTTTTTTCATCCTTTCAGGGGATTTTTTTTTTACGACCGACCGAGTGACTATAGCTTTTTATATTATAAAACCTAGAACCCACTTGCAAATTGTATTATATATAAGTTCTCTGAATGTTAAACATCAAGTACATGCTTGCACATGGTTTACAGTCAACAATTGCTGAATTGAATTAAATCAGCTATAAACGAATTGTGTCCCGAAATAAAAAAATTGATAAGAAGGTACACGAATAGCGTCCCGGTATTCCTCAACAACTACACGATAAATATGAAAATGGCTAATTAAGTCTTTTCGATTTTCTTAAAATTATATCGCTCAAATTTTCATCAGTTCTATAATTTTTTAAATAAAAATTTAGACTTTGATTTTTTGATTTTTAATTTTTTAATATAATTATAATTAACATACTTATAATTATATAACAACGACAAAAATCAATATTTTTAACCTACGTTAGCAATAACTTTGTACTGTTAGTTCTAAACCAGAAGAATAAAATAGGAAGGAAAATAATGTTTTTACTTTGGGCAGAGCTTGAAACCGATTGAAAACATTTCGGTTTCAATTTTGATTTTGTATACCGGTTTTGAATTTTTTCGATTTTGGTCTTAATTTTTCAATACCGATATTAGGACATTTTGGTTTCGGTTTTAATTTTTCCAATTTCTATTTCTATTTTTAAATATCGGTTATAGAAAATTATGGTTTTAATTTTAATTTTGGAATTTTAAATGGTTTTTAATATTTTTGATTTTAATTTCAGTTTTTAATTATCGATTTCAGGAAATTATCTACAAGTCTGTCCAAACACCTGATAAATTCCTTATAAGAATAGTTTTTAATTTTTTATACTTAATAAACTTATCTGGTTTTCTTTTTTTGGCGTAAGAACCAGATAAATCCGAATTAGGGGGTTTTTATTAATAGAAAATTTTTTTTTTTTTGATTATTTATGATCGATCCCTCCAAAAAGGTTTTTACGTATGAAAAAATTTGTATGCAGAATTTGAGTACAATACGTGCTCCAAAAACCCTTAAGTTAATAATTTCTTAAAAACATAAAAAAATACAAGCAACGATATTCAAATTCAAACAAAAGTATCAACTCTTATAGAAAAATTATAATATAATATTATAATTCATGCAAGCAAAATAAAATATTTATTGAAATTCATAAAAAATGTAGTTATTATTATAAATTGTTTATATAACTAAAATGTATTTTTCTTTACAAAATATGACGTTGGTATGCAATTCGTGTGCACCGATGAAATTCACTTAGCCTACTATTAAATACCATGCAGGAACGTATTTAGAATTTTTTTGGGGGAAGAGGGGGGTTTATTATATATTAATAATGTTTACCACTCATATTATTTAGGTAAGAAATTTATGTCTTAACTTATACATTTTGGGGGAAAGGGTTCGAACACCAAACTCTCTAGTACAACCCTGGCAGGTAAACCATAAATATTAACTCCTACCCCATATTTTAGTAACTATTGATCAAATCTATGTAGACATTATATTAAATAACAGTCATCGGATTTAACTTTTGTTTAAGTTGCGTTTTCAAACTATATCAGAGGGGATTTTTGCCTAGTGAGTGACGTAGAGACGCGTCTGTTAACATTCAGGATCTTTGTCACGCCACAGCTTAACACAACACCGTGTGGATATATGTACACGGGAACGCAACTCTTCGTATATTCCAAAACGGGTTTAAGATAATGTTTAATGATTTATACATGGCAGGAAAGCTACGACTCGTATTTTTTATCAACTCCCTCTTCCTATTCCCCCATCACTGAGCTGGTAACATATAAATTAATAAGTGTTTCCGAGGTTAGGCATTGAATATTGTTATCGTCATTTTTATTCCACTATTAACTGTTTTTTATACTGCTTTAATGAGAGGTAAAATGTTGCAGTATTCATCGTTTGAAAAATTCCCATATTCCTATGCGTCAGCCGCCTTGTTCTTATTTAAAATAAAATAACTATAGCTCTGTAACAAAACTACATTTTACTTAAAAATAATTGTATTCTTACATGCTACCAAACATATTTAATTTTTCAACCTCTGGTTAATAATAATAGTTATGATAATACCGCCGATGAAAGTTGTAACGTTAATAATCATTACAAATACTAAACATTTATTATAAAATAATACTATAATAGTATTACTAGTATCACCTACGGGACGCGACATTTCTACAAAGATTGCCGTAAATTTGTATTAAGAAAGTAAATATATTTTATTACATAATTTGTAATAACTAAATGGCTAAATACATTGTATACATGTTGAAAGTTAAAATGGTTTATAAACTTCACCTTCAGCTCCTAGAAAGTTCCTATAACCTGGTATTGAAATTCCCAACTGCGATAACACGTTTTCGAAATATTTTAAGGCTTTTGGAACAAGATCATTTTAAAACCAATACATTTTTCGGTTTGCTCATTATGTAAACTTGTAGGTTTCATCTTAATATATAAAATATCTTATTCATAAATTATTTTAATTTTTATACTAGTTTTATATTTTTTTTAATTTTAAAAATCATCGTTTCATTATTATTGAAAATCGGTAATTTCGTATATTTTAATGTAAAATTCTTTAGCATTTTCCAATAGCAAAATTAGATTGTTATAACTTTTATAATTCTACTCTGAAACGTTGGTAAAAGTTTTTTTGAAAGCATACTTTTTAATGACTTCCTTTTTATTTTAAAAATTGATCTGTTTGAAATGTTGTAAGAACTTAACAATGACAGCCTAAAAAAATAAAAACAAAACGTTTCAAGACGTGGTCTTCATGACCGGGCTTCATCAAAACTTTTTGTTTGCTTTTTGCAAACCACGCGCTTTTGTATCGCCCAATATTCAGTATTTTCAACACTGTTCAAATCAATTTTTCAAGCACCTACTAATTTTAGTTTCAACGTTATTATATGAATTATTTCAGAATATCATATAGACTTGCCATTGTTTAATGAATTTTTCTGGATATATTAATATTAGTAGAAACATTTTAACTGCGTCATAAAAACAGTATTAACAGTACATTATTTGGTCATTATACTCGAATGATATTGTCTAACGTTTCACATCGGGTAATAAGATATTTTGAACAAATAAATGATATGTTTTATAGTGATAGTCACATACGTGAGTAATAATCATTTATTTCTGTTTCTTTATTTCGGAAATGTAAATATTGATGCATGTAACTTATGCAGGACTGAGGTTTTTTTTAAATATGATTTATTATTGAGTAATAATAAAATATGATTTATGCATAATGTAAAAGCAACGAAATTAATAAATAAAATATTAACGAAAATAAATTAATGAGAACTTTATTATTCATATAGTTGCATAAGCAAAGACAATACAAAGAAAAGGAATGTAATCATGCATATACTTTCAATAAGCATTATTTTACGTAGGTTCATAAGTATATTTTTAAAATAAACTGTTATATTATTTTAATTTTTTTAATTATAAATTTACTATATATAGAGAGCCCAGATTTTTACTAAAAAGTATCGAAATATACCATATAATATGCAGTTAAAATCATGAAATATACAAAATCTATACAACAATTTTTTTTTTATTTATTTAAAATTTATAAATTTAACAACCTATAATAATTAATTACTTAAATAATTAATAAAAAAAATGTAAAGAATTTTTTGAACAATTTAATGTATTTTTGAAATTTTATTTGTTATTAAAACGAATAATCATATGCATTTCGAGGTTTTCTTCTGTGAAGCTGTAACATTTATTGGTTTACATATTTTTAAAGGTTGATAACAAAAGTTCGACGTCAACCGAAGTTATTGAGGCATATTTGAAGCAACTTATTAATATCGGTCTAGATAAAGATCTTCGAATTAAACGTTTTCTTCTAATAATATAGCATTAATTTTTCGTAGAATTTCCAGACCTTTATATTTCCGCCACTGTCCAGTCCTTGGTGCACTCGTTGGTATGATGTTCCCACCACATTTAACGCAACGGGCGATGTGGTTGCGATAATTTTGCGTGTAGCCAAAAGATTGGCACCTATAACATTGTGATATGCTCCAGCTTTTTTTGTAAGGTTTTTCAATAACCACTTTGGTATTTATTATAAACGACCTAATATTATGAATATCCTTATTATTATCATTCAAACGTATCTCCACAAAAAATAATGGAAGGGGACGTTTATTTTTATCTTTAGAATTGTAAACGTGTTTTAGAAGAAGAGACGTAGAAGAGTGTAAATTTCTGATGGCCACCCTATGAGACCGCCGGAAACGAGGTGAAAAAGTATGAAACTGGACATCAGTTTCATTTAAGTAATTAACAATTTTGTTGAAGCTATTACGACCTGAAGTTTGAACGATGAGATGATAAGGAGAATGCTTGCAAGTAAAACCGTTTGGGCCGGTAATATTTGTCGAAATGGAGTTGAAGGTGGAGTAATTTACAATGTTCTTAATGTAAATCGGTGTAGCCGGTGGATCAAAATCCTGGACGGTATGAGGTGACGTAGTGAAATAGGGCTGGTAAAGAAGTGGATATGTTATTTTCACTTGAATCATTATTGGCGAGAACGGCGAACTTGTTTGATGAAAAAAAAAAAATTGCAATTCTTTATTATCCTGCCTAAGTGATATCAACGAATTTGACTAATGACGTTTTGAGGTGCTGCTCTGAGATTTATTTTTTGACGGCATTCCTAGTTGGAAATAATCAATAGTGTAGACTGAAATAAACAAATAATTCACTGATGCAATAACGGAGCAAGATAGTACAATGTACGTCTGTTCATGTTGAACATTGTGGTCGAACTGATCTTTTACTCTTAAATGTCGTTAATAGTCATAATTAATCTTAAATCGTATGCATGTAAGTAGAAAATCTCACTCGAACATATTGGTCGGGCAGAGTTCATGAACGTCGTGATTTGCATAAATTAATCATTCGTAGATCTTATTTATTATATAAAATGTATAACATGTCAACATTTCGTTTGTACGCACAGGATGGATGAACACTCTTGCCGAGCGTCTACACGTCAACGTGGAGAATGTGACACATTCGGAGTCGTACATAACTTCGTTGTATTTCACGTGTTCCAGTTTGACCAGCGTAGGGTTCGGAAACGTGTCGGCCACGACCAGCGCCGAGAAGATTTTCAGCATCATTACGATGCTGATCGGAGGTAAACCGAAAATCACTCACGTAGTCCTGTTGTGTTATTGTCGTGTAGTTTTCTTGTCTGAATGTGTTGTCTCCCCCGCGTCCGGTCATTACCGTGTACGTTTATAATATAGCACTTATGCACGCCGTGGTGTTTGGAAATGTGACTGCCATCATCCAGCGTATGTATTCGCGGCGGTCGTTGTACCAGAGCAAGTGGCGGGATCTAAAGGACTTCCTGACGCTGCACCAGGTCCCTAGTGAACTGAAGCACAGGATGCAAGACTACTTCCAGACCATGTGGTCACTCAACCACGGCATCGACATACACGAGGTAACTACACGAACGGTCGTTGAGCTGTAAGCATGATTACACTGTAACCGTGCGTCGATACCCTCGTATTAAACGATGCTCTATGCCTGTTGTTCCGCATTTGATCGAGCATTTCTCCCGATTTTTCTGTTCCAAAGACACTAAAAGAATTTCCGGAGGAACTCAGAGGCGACGTGTCTATGCACTTGCATCGAGAAATATTGCAGTTGCCTATTTTTGAATCCGCCTCACAAGGTTGTCTGAAACTGCTGTCGTTGCATATACGAAGTAATTTCTGCGCTCCCGGCGAATACCTTATCCACAAAGGCGACGCTCTCACATCTATTTATTACCTGTGCAACGGTTCCATGGAAGTCGTACAAAACGGAATGGTCGTCGCTATTCTAGGTAAGCTGATATATACATCAATTATCAATTGGTGTGATCGTTTATTTTTATGTTTATATTTATTTATTTGTACACGCTCCAAGGCTCAGAGTACCACAATAATAATTCTAAATAATATAAATCAATTTTGATAAAACACAAATACACAAAATAAAGATTATAAATTTTACTGTAACATAAGAAATAAATAAAATAAGAATACTATATGCTAAAAGGTATTTAAGATCAATAAAGTAATTTAGGATGAAGTGGGTTTTTTATATACCTAACGAATAAATTATCAGATAATCTATCAAGTTTAATAATTTTACATGCAGATAATTAATTCTTTAATAATATAAATGTTTAGAATTATTTATAGATCATTGTTTTCACGCGTGTTTTGTAGTTTGGAAAACTCTCATTGATATAAAATTTCAATTTCCAGGTAAAGGCGATTTAGTCGGATGTGACATTAGTACATGGCTAGGTCCGGGCAGTGGCTCAGGAAATACTGGTGCCGTCCCTGGTAGTGGGACCGCTGGTGGTGGAACAGGAGGCGACACTGTAGTTAAGTCTAGTTGTGATGTTAAAGCTCTTACTTATTGTGACCTGAAATGTATTAACGTACTTGGACTGGTCGAAGTATTACGGCTTTATCCTGAATATCAACAGGAATTTGCCAACGATATACAACATGACTTGACGTACAACATACGTGAAGGATACGAGGCCGAAGTAATTAAACCTCACAAAGTACATATTTTTTTTTAATTGAAAGCATAATATTACTAACCAATAATATTAATTTCGTTAATAGCTATTATGGAAGTAATTAAATATACGAGTACGTTGATTATTGAATTAATTAAACGCTAACAAATTTCCTATTAAATGTCAAGTAAATTTCATTATACTTTTAATAGTCAGTAATTATTATTTTTTAATGGCCATGGTATACCTATGTATTATTATTACTTAAATAATTTGATTAACTTAATAACCAATTATAATAAATTGGTAAATGTAAATACATTTTTTGGGAAGCGTCAATTCGTTGTTGATATTTTAAATCATTATTATTTAATGAATTTACATTTCTCAAACTAAAAGTTAGGTTATACGATTGAATAAATTAACTGATTACCAGAAATATTATTTACAACGATACAATGAGGTACTAGGTTTTTTGATAGTATTTCAATTTGAGATCAACGTAAAAAAGCAATTTAAATGTGTATACATTTAAAATTAACTTGAAAATATTAATATATTAGAACATAGTAGACTGTTCTTATCACTATAATTAATCTTTAATAGAATAATTGTGTCACTAATTTATAATACACTGAGTACAATCCTCGGTTTTATTAGACAGTACAATATAACGCGTAATGTCAGATAAAAATACCAATTTATATTTATACTTTATGGGAATACTTAAAACTGACTAGAAAAGAGTGTAAGTTGTTTTCAAAGAAGTAGTTTGAGATCCCTTGACATTTCTTTATTATAATTTTTACTTTTATGTTTTCCGTAATATTTATTTTAACGAATAAACTTACTAACATAATTTAATTAAAAATTTTCTTTTATTTCTTTTTTCCTTTTTATTTTTGACTTAATTTGTGTAGGATATTGATCAAAATGGAATAACGACATTGACGTTGCCGTCGATAAGCGAAGACGATGAAAACTTACATGAAGAATGTGACGGTTCCCCAAAATCACCACCTTCCCGATCACCTATTCACTCAAGTTACAGTCCAAGCAGACATAACCTTACTAAACTGTCTCAAAACAGGTACGTTTACTCAAAGCATAATGTATTTTTAATACAAATATACATTACAATATGCAAGTATAAAATGTTAAATTATCAATTTTGTTGAAAAATGTGTAACTTGCGAACTTAGAGAAACTTGCGTTGAAAAAATAACGACGGTATCTATTATACTGCATAACAAATAGAGGTCATT
Organism: Sipha maydis; assembly: GCA_034509805.1. NCBI lineage: Eukaryota > Metazoa > Arthropoda > Insecta > Hemiptera > Aphididae > Sipha > Sipha maydis. Next base: position 14,096 of record JASXSY010003356.1, read on the forward strand.
AATTCAAATACGATTGAATAACTCTTAAGTCATATGCTATCTATGTACAGAATTGTTTTAAATTCATATCAATAACGATACGAAAATATGCAATTATATGATCATTCCATATTTTACTTTTTACCACCATGATTTTATTCAAATATTGTACTTATTAAATTGAAATATAAGTATAAAAATCCTTACAAAATATTTGCCATTCCTTTATTTATAATAATGTAAATATCATTTATAAATCTACCATAATCAGTAAAAATATAAATATATAATACGTATAATTTTAAATATTACAAGTAAACAATTTCGTTGATAAAAGTTACTTCAATAAGCGTAGTGTATTATTTTAATACTATGGGAATTATTTAAAAATGTTTTACTGATTTATATGTAAGTTCTATGTATATTGCATTTAAGCATTTTAACAATATTCCAATAATGCTGTTAAATTTATACTTTTAATACATAGCAAAATAAAATATCAATGTGCATTATGTATTTTATAATATATATATATTTATTTATTTACTATACCTTAAAATAATACGAAAACCAACGTTTTAATAACATTTTCGTGTCCGTTGAATATTTTTATATTAAGATATACTATATTCCTTTTTTACTATTATTTTATTCGATAAAAAAAAACTTGATACGCTTTCAATTCGAAGATACATTATCGTCAATAAAACCCTGGAAAGTCCATTAGAGTGCATTTGACCACGAGTAATATTATACCATCAACTGATACTAAACTTTCAAGACAACTATTAAGAATTGTGGAAAATGTTGCTTTACAAAATGTACAAGTACCTAAAAC
>JASXSY010003357.1:0-29385 GCA_034509805.1 Sipha maydis
CATTAATTAATATTACGTAAACAAAAGTTATAACAATTATTACGAAATATTATATAAAAGTATAGGTATTGAAATCGTTTATCATCAAATTTAGTCCAGGAATTTTCATTTTTAACAATGTACTTAAAAATAATAATGTTACATTATTAAAAAAAAAAACATTACACGGTTGTTACTTATATTGTCCACTTTCGTTGTAATTTTTTTCGTGAAAGTAATTATAATGGATTAAAGCTATTCCTGAGAGACTAAAATGTATGAAATATTCTAACATAGCAGATATGATTTATCAATATAAGGATTTAAATTAATTTACTAAAATTTAACAAAACTTTTTAAATAATAGGGATAAATAACATTTTATTAATTTTTAAATTACGCATTTTTATATTTTAATTGATTTATTATTAATATACACTTAAATATAATAAATTACTTTTATTTTCATTTGTCCAAAAGTCCTGGTAAAATTAAGTAAATAAAAGGAATACTGTATCGGTTAATATCTATATTTTTAACTTAACTTAAATTTTATTGTTATTATTGTTATAAATTAAGTATAAATTTAAATATTAGATAATCTAAATTGCTAATGAAACTATGCATACAATTATAAAAACAAAATTAATTTCATTATGAGTAGCTATTATAAATTAGGCTTAGTTTAGAACTAAAAAAAATGTACATAAAACTATCTTTAAAACATAAATAAGAACATAATTTATTATAAGAATATCTTCCTCTTCTACCTCGCCTTCCTCCCAACTATTTGGGATCGGCCACCCTTGTCCTACACCTCCACTTCACTCGGTCAATCACATCTCCTCTTTCTTCTTATAATTTATTATAAGAATATAAATAAAATATTATTTTTTTTTACTTTATTATCTTATGACACAAAGATCTCTGAAGAAAATTTAAATTTCACTGTTACCCGCTTAAATTCAATATTTCAATATATCAAAAAATTAATAATTTAAAAAATGTTTATTAGATTTCAATTAAATCACATCAAACACAAATATTTTTCAGAACGATTCAGTAACAAACAATTTTCTTTTGATAACTATTTAGAAAGTGATATTTGATTTTTAATTATATATGAATTATTAAGTTCAATTATAGAAATAAAATATAGATAATATTATATTTATTTATATTAATGAAAAAAGATATATTTGTAAACCATTAGCTGGTTAAGCAAATTATTAATTGTTAGATACGTAAAAAAACTGAAAATAAAAATAAAATATATTTAATTAAAAGTTCGTTATTAACTTATTCTTACTTAAAATTCAATCAAATTTCTGTGAAATTTTAATAATTAATTATATTTGCTGGATTAATTAAGTTTTTTTTTAAATTTAAAATGCATAAGATTTGATAATTATACAACATTTATGTCTTTAATCAACGCAACTTTATGATATTATAGTTTTTATACGGAAGTATTTACTCGTAAAATTGAAAACAATTAATGAAAACTGATTTATCTTATAATATAATATTTACACATAAAAAACTTATTTTAAATAATATAAAACAAAGAAAAGGAAAAAGATTTCTCTGATTAACAATTATTTTCATTATATTGTATGTTACTTTTTTTTTAAAAGCTAGAATAAAATAATTTTTTTCAGATAAATAAATCATAATAGAAATCATTAAACTGATGAGTATAGTCAAAAATTTATAAAAACAAAAATTAAAGTACATTTTAATTAATATAATATTATATTATCAAAGCTAATGTTAACATGATCTGTATTACTCAGTATTTGAAAATATATTCACAAAACGCCAATTGAAATTAAGACAATTTCTTTATAGTGAATAGAGGAACATCTAACTAGATACTTGTTTATTATTTTTGGTTTCCGAGTTCAAAATTTAGATGATAATTTTAACAAATGACGTATTTTTTGTGGTCACAAACCAATTAGAATAACTTATTTTTATAGACGGTTGCTAAATGAAGCAAATCACCTGCACCACCGTACTCGCATATACGGTAAAATTAAACAGTTTTCACACCCAAATATATTATAATAATATATCTGTATCTGTATTACAAGTACTCTACCTTGCTATGTCTCATCCCTTTCTACCGGAAAAACATTTTACGAGACATCGCAATTCGCGAATAACGAATGGTTTTAATTACAATCCAAAAGGAGTCTCTAGTAAAAAAGATAAATAAGAAAATGAAAACTAATTCCTTGATACCTGATTGCGAAGGATTACAAGGAGAAAAATAAGTTGTGTACGATCGTGTTTCGGGTACTTATGACTTATTGACACACGAACCACAGTTAAAATTAAGTTTGATTAATTCGGTAAGACACGATTGAGCATAGAGTATTTTATGCAATATTGCCAACATATTGTAATTTATTATTTTCATTTATTACAACAATTATTATGATATGTGACGCGAGCCGTGAGCCGAGCCCCTCAGCTTAATCGACAATGTTATCGATTAATAAATTAGTACTGGAGCAAAACAACTTTTTAAACATTTAGCATCAGAAGAAAATATAAGATAATTAAGATACAATTCTAAAATTATTATAGAAATAATATCAGTGTTCGATCACCTATAGTCATGTATAGTGCGTTTCGTTTAAGTTTCTACTTTTTTAATATGGATTTATATGATCTAATTTATTTAATCAAAAAGAGGCAACGAGTTGGCCTTAGTGAATTTATACAAATATAAATTAATTAGAGAGCGGAAAAAATATAATCTTTTGATATGGAGGTGTACGAATAATACATTTTCAGCAATAATGTTCTCAAGTTTAGATAAACGTAAAGTGATTGAAACTGCTAGACAACATAAACCCGATCGAAATTCTACTGAGCTAATAGAAACACAAGTTTTGATAGAAAATTGCAAGAGAAAATATGAAGAATCAATTTGATGAAAATTATATTTTTTTGCCATGTAATTTTTTGAATTATTATAATTATTTAAGTAAATATTTTTGTACCTATAATACAGTTCAAAATTGAAAATGGCAACGTTACACAGTTTTTTATGCTCAATTGTGTTGGTTTTCTTTTGTATTTCAATTTTCTTTAATACGCCGATAATTTATACTTAATCGTGTCCAGGGGCGGATCCAGAATTTTTTTATGTAGGGGGCGCAAAATAAATTGTTAACTTACGACTAACCTGCCTGAATTATAACATAATACGTAAAAGCAACAAAAATTATGTTGGCTCATAGTCTTCAGGAATATATAAAATAAAAAAATTGAATTAAAGAATCATTCTCAAGCAATTATTTTTAAGTACAAAATTTACTAACCATGGCTATAACATAGCAACACACTAGTCAATACACAATAAATATAAAATAATATTATTTTATTTTTCGTAATTGTATATTACTCTAATTAGTAGTTGTATTGAACCACGAAAATAATCGAAAACTCAATATATTTTAAACCTATTTTAGGGATTCGAGGGGGGGGCGTATGCCCCTTTCGCTCCCCCCCCCCTTGGATCCGCGCCTGACCGTGTCGCAAAAAAGGTGTTTTATGCTCAATCGTGTCTCAGCCGATTGATTTTAATATATATATATATATAAACAACTCAGTAAAGACGTTGCAATAAAAAAAGGAAAAATAATTTAAAATTTCGAAAATGAACGTTCCATTATAAAAGGTACCTACCAGAACATTGAATAGACTTGACTCATCACGGATAAAAACTTTAGTATCCCGATGTCTGTGATGAGTAGAAGATGATAATTATTGGACTACATTTTCGAACAATCAAATCATTATAAGATGTTTACAAACCAGGCAGATTTGTATAAAAGCAACTCGAGCAGCCGATTAGAACGACGTTAATTGTGTTTTTCAATAAATCGCTCTCAAACAATACATGAGGTGTTAACATTTTATAAACACGGTGAGTACCGATTAACTACTTATTAAATGTTATTTTATTAAAACATGACGATGCCTACAACAACAGTTTACTGCTACCTATTTCGTCGGACGCGGAAAGGGACAAGAGAGAGGGAAAGAAAGAGAGAGAGAGACATTATTTTGGTATTTGTTATCGATTATAATAAAATTCTAAGAGGTCCGTTTTGTTTGTAAACGAGCGGGTAAACAACAAAAAAATTATAAAATACAACATTTTTGTCGACTACACGTGTGTGCTGATAAAATTAGATTATAACTACGATAGATAAGCAGATACGTCGTGGTCGTATATTGCTGAAAAACGTTTTGCGCGGTGGATTCGAGTTGATAAATCTAAGAAATCCAAGTCGTACTACACAGTTAGATGTTACGTATTTTACAATGTAGTTGAAGTGATTTGAATTCCACGCGTCGGCTGAGTGGACGTGCGTTTGTTCGTCTCACTGATCATCCGGACGCGGAGAAAAACTACTAATGGAATTTTCCTAACATTGTTATTGCAACATGTATAAAATAGTACTTGTACTCACTAAACGTGTCTCGAGCTTTTGATCAAATGAACGTTTCGCGTGTTCGATACCGGTGGCAACTTAAACGTTTAACGGTCTTCAGGTGTCCAGTATACACACTAGCAGTCCACGGTGCCCGCAATGCTTTCGTCTTCGAGAGTCGATATCTTCCCGGTGCGGTTGCAGCAGTTACACCGGGCCTATGACGCGCGTCGACGACTAGTGCAAAAACGGCGTATACGTACCGGGTGGCTGCGGGTTTATTTGCGGCGCACTGTACCGCAAAAAACCGTCGGTTTTCGGGTTCGCGAGAGAGGAATATAGACGACAGGAAAAAAAAAAAAAAATCCAAAGTCCTCTTCGTTCGTCCGTTCACTCGATACGGCTGAGCGAAACGAGCGAGAACGGTGATTGGGAGGGGGTGGGGGTGGCGAGAAAGAACCCGATAAAATCCCGACGAATTCGGCGAAATGTACGGAGAGCGGGAACAACGTCGACGACGACTACGATAAAACAATGAACGCGCGTGCGGTACGATTTGATAAAAATCCGCAATGCAATTGAATTTAGCGGCGAAGACGCGACGACGGTGACGACGACGACGACGACTACGGTGCGCGGCGCCCGGCGACTATACAGTACGTCGACGACGACGACGGTAAAACGACAACGGGCGAGATGACACACGGCTGTAGAAGAGCGGCTTGCGCACGGCGCGCGCAGTGACGACGTGACGGCAATGTGGTCAACCGATTGAAAAAACCCGCCGCCGCCGCCGCCGCCGCCGCTGAAAACCACCCCGCCAAATCCGATCGCGGCGTCTCTCCGCTACACGCCGCCGCCGCCACTCTGGCCTACCTTGGAACACGCACAACAACACTCGCGCCGCACGCGCGCACGCTACGTGTATATTATTATTGTTATTAATATATTATATCTAGCGTGTACGCGTGCGTGCGTGTACGTGCGTACGTATGTGTGTGTGTGTCCGTTCGTTTGTGTACATGTGTGGTGCGTGTGTGTTAGGCTTGAGTGTAAACAAAAACACACCGGCGGCGACGAGTGATGACGGAAAAGCAACTAAAATCGTATAAACAATATTATATACATCACATATACGAGTATACCTATATCATACCTGTGTAATGTTTATATATATATATATATATATATATATATGTAAAGGTACGTCGTATACGGAGGATAGATATTTTATGTTTACATACAAGTATACATTAGTATATATATATATATATATATATTAATTAATATGTGATTATTGCATCCTAAGGACAATGCGGCATAAGAGAGATGGATGGCAGGTAGACGCATATATATATATTATTAGTGTGACGACCGCGTCGTTAATGTACGCCAGTTAAAATAGCGTCATTAACACAGGATATTATTTTGTATACGTATTCGTACGTATATAGACGAGTCGCGGTAACTTGAACCGTGTTTCTTAGATCCTCGAATCGGTGTACAACCTTAAAGACTGATTTAGCTCATTTTTTACTGGTACTCGATTTATCGCTGGACCGCTGTGTATATAAATTCGATCACTGAAATCGGTAATGGGTTTCAAACGTTTTTCTTGGACGTTTCAGTCGTTCGGATGCTTCAATTATGAATGATTCTCGATTTCAAAGGGCAATGAGAAATAAACTTTTATGTCGACATTTTGAATCAAAAACCAAAGAATCTTAAAAAGTTTATCTCAATGTTAGCTCTGCTATCACACAGTTATCCGTGTTCAATAGTTTTTTTCTATTAATAAGAAAGAATATTCTTGGTAGTTTATAGTCTAAAATACAAATAATAAGTAAATAAAATAAACATAACTGCAGTGAACGTTACCCATAATTCATGTTCTAGGTTGTTCTGTGTTATGAACAAATAAATACTATTTAAGTGTAAAAATATTTTACTCGTTTTAATGGGTGGCATAAATTTAGGACCACACACATCTGCAAGCTATTTCATGATATCGGCTCTGCAAACTTTAAATCATACGAAAAAGAAAAAAAGTAGTAACACGTAATTAATTATTAATCATGTGTTACTTTTTTTATTTTTTTTTACTTTAAGATAATCAATAAACGTTAGGTTAGGCTTGTTATTTTAAAAATATTGGTTCATTCATTCAGATTTTCCTAATTAATAAAACTAATCTAACTAGTAAAATAAAACAATTTTAGCCTTCAATATATATATAGTGTATATAAAATTTATATACAATCAGTCAAACCCTTAAAAATATCATCTTATGAAACGATAAAAAAAATTCCTATAAATAGTGCAGAAAATTAATATTTTTAAACGTTGCGTTATTTACGTTAAAATATACCAACAGTTAAATTCACTTGTTCATACGAGTATTAAGCATTTTTTAGTAAGCTTATACATAAAATGCTTGTTTTATAAATAATATAAATCATATATAATAAATTGTTATGTATATATTACTATAGGTACAAGAACAGTCGGATAATACAAGTGTTGATTGACCCACACAACGTTAAAATCCCTTTAAAAGGGCTCGTTTATTTTCATAAGAAACGAACCCTTACTTCATTCCATCTTTATTCTCTATTCATAATTAAGTCAACGTTATGAACATAACAGTATATGTCATTACCAGTAAAAACGGAAGACAAGCAAATTAATTATTTCTAGTATTGTTGGATCGAATTTCAATTAAAATATTTTTTCTCCGATCGGTTGTTAGCAAATAGAAATATATGATTATGTAGTAATTAAAATGGATGCCCATCGATTAAGTTTTTCTTTACGTCAACTACAACACAATATTTACCCTTTTCACAAGTACAGAGAGTCATACACCAATAATGACATTTTGAAAATTAGATTTGTATTTTAGGCTTTGAAACATGATGAAGTAATTTGATACCTATATGTTCAAAACGATAAACTTATGTACATAAGGGATCGTATTTTCGAGATTATTAATCACAGATTTTCATTTCAGTATATTTTTTTTTGTTGTATTTTTAAGTATGCTAATCGTATCGACTAAAAGATAATTGGCCACTTCTCTTCTGAACAATAATTATTATTCTTAATTAATTCAATACTCAGACTATTAGTTACAACTTTTGATTTCACCAATTTACATAAATACCATTATATTTACTAATTTGATAAGAGATACAAAATTTACTGGACTATAAATGTTATCAAAAATAATAACTTTTTTCTTTCTTCAATAGTATTTTTAAATTTTGTAATACGCCACATGTAAGCTGGTTAGAAATTATAATAAAAAAAATAGCCTTGTCTATCATCTAGCTCTAGGCACGTGCTTACCTCACTCATAGAATACTTTAATCGATGGACTACATCTGCAGGACTACATGTATGCTTTTTATAATAGTTATTTGATTTATGTATATTTTACTTGGACGTTTTCAGTACAAAAATAAGACGTTATACTATATGTGAATTTTTAATTTCATACTTTATCAACTATAACGGCTATCACAAATTTATAGAAAAAAAATAAAACAAAACATCTACGAATACCCACTGAATATGAATTATTGAGTGCTACTGCCATTATATGTGACTTACTATAACCGGAAACAATTTAGAAGTAAATATATCCTTGCACGTTCCACAACCTCTTGGGTCGTTACATAGTTATTTTGTCGTACACGTATTGGTTTTAAACGAAAAAATATCCAGTTTTCCGTACGCGTGATGTCTCAATGTTTTTACCCATAGATGCAAGTGCGATAATTCGTATTACTGTGCAAACGTGTACTATTAAATTCTCTTGTTACACGGTGACTGAGCGTCCTGCGGCAAAACCATAATTTTCTTCCTACAGGAACATCCGTCATTTTCTGCGATATTCCATTTGTCCGTTGTTCAATCGTATCATGTATAACTTTTCCATTGAATATTATATAACAGACAGATTCGGCATAAACAATTATCTATATATATACGTACATTATATTTGTATCTTATGTACGTAATTATTCGACCGTATACGGTTTATAAATATACAACTGTATATATACAACAATTATTTTTACATTTATACGTGTCACTTACACTTCACAACTCGCCGTTCTAACTCTACGAGGTATATCTGCGACTTATCGAAGTATTCAAATGTAGTGGTTATTGGTATTCATGTTTCTAGTTTGTCACCGAATGTAATTTTGAAACATTATATATTCAATGTTACATAGCACTCAAGATGACATAAATATGATTGAAAAGTGAAAATAATTTTTTTTTGTTTTTAAGAAATTCGGATTTTTTCAAAAATTCCAAAAGAGTCATTCTACATATAGAGTGTTTCAATGTGAATTAAGTTATTGCAATCAAACGGAATTCTCAAAAAATCATTGAATCAATATTTTATGTTTGTCAAAACGTAATAATTTATATTTTATAATGTAATGTTTTATAAATATCTCGATTCTATAAATTTTTTTTTTTTTCATTTTCAAATATAACTAAATTGTATTAAATAAATGACGAGAAACTGAAATGGAAAAACTTAATCCACTTCAATTTTTGCAAATGTGAATCGTTTTAGAAAAAATTAGTCAAATTTCTATTTTTATCTGATATGTAATATAGCATCATGGGTTTTTACACTTTCAATAACATGAGTCACTGGCAGTGGCGGATCCAAGGGGGGGGGGGCAATGGGGGAATTTGCCCCCCCCCCCCCAAATGCCCAAATTGTCTTATATTTTATGTCATCATAGATATTCATATTTCTTGAGTTACAGTTACAGTTAGGTACATTGACCGCTTCGCCAATAAAAAACAGCGACGTTTAGACTTTGTTTTATAAAATGTACTATAAAATTTAAATTTGTAAGAAATTGTGTATATGTTGTAAATGATATGGAAATTTTGCCCCCTGCACAACTAAGCCCTGGATCCGCCACTGGTCACTGGTAAACATTAATTAAAATTAAGCACTGTGACTAATATTAATTTTGTCGATCATTTCTGTGAATATTTTTATAATATTCAATTAATAATTGAATAAACAAGTAGCTTATTAAAAAAAATAATATTCTTTTTGAAAAAAAGATAGCTCATTTATTTAACATAAACTTTATCAAAGTTGATCGAGTTAATAACAAAATTTGCTTGAATAATTCAAATTAATATGACCCACATTAAGTTTAGTTGCAAATTATTATTTTACGAATTTTAATCTTTAACTTTATTTAATTTATTTAATTTTATTTCTATGTTAATAGCAAGACTTACATTAACAAATGAAAATGAGAAGAAAAAAATATTGCTCTACACCATTTGTGTATTATCTCATCTTGTCTACGCAACATAGCACTGCAAATACTATTACCTACTATATTATAATATTAATAACAAGATCTCAAAACTTTCACTCCACCTACCATCGAATCATTTATATCTGATTTAAATAATGTTATTAATCATTTGGTAGAAGGACGTTAGCTTGTAAATACCGGCTGTTCGGGATTGTTTTAAAGTGTATTTTTAAGTTAGAAAAAATAATTTTAAAATTGCTGTGTAGGACCTATAATATAGTCCTAAATGAGCAATAACAAACAACATGTTTGAATTTAGACTACGTTATACATTTTTTTTTCTTTTACTAATAATTCAACAGAAATAAAATTACTCGATTTGATTTTATTGAAAAATTGTGTTCTACATTACAATCAGTACAAACATGAGATAAGAGCTAAAATATTTGAAACACACCACCAATTGTTTAAAAGGTTTCCTTAAGTACAATACATCTTCGGTCTCTGTCGAAAGACTATTTAGTAGCGGTTCTCAAATTTTAACTCCCAGAAGAGACTGTTTAAATGACAAAATATTTCAAATGATTTTGTGCTGTATGTGTAAAAATAAAATGTATTGTTTTTTATAATATAAAAACTACATATAAATTTAAGTTTTTAGTCGATTTAGTGAATTTATACATTTAGTCGATCCATAAAATATAAACGGATAATCAAAGTATAAATTATTAAAAAATGTATTAAATTACCTCTAATGATTTTTATAAAAAAAAAAGATAAAATTTCACGTACTTAACACTGCTTTTAAAGACAATAAGATATATACCATGTACGTATATGTATAATTATTTATGCCGAATCTGTCTGTTAAATAATTTTGTATGGAAATGTATATGATACGTATGATATGTATACGACTGAGCAACGAACAAATAGATTACCATGGAAAACGACGGATATTCCCGTAGGAAGAAAATTATGGTTTTGATTATGGTTTTGCCGCAGGACGCTCAATCACCGTGTAACATGAGAATTTAATACTACACGTATGCACAGTAAATTCGAATCCTCATACTTGCATCTATGGGTAAAAACATTGAGACATCATGCGTACGGAAAACTAGTTATTTTTTCATTTAAAACCAATACGTATACGACAAAATAACTATGTAACGGCTCAAGAGTTTGTGGAACGTGCTAGGATACATTTATTTCTAAATTGTTTCCGGTTATAGTAAGTCAAATACAGTGTACAGTGTTTGGTGGTAGTAGCACTCAATAACTCATACTCAGTTGGCATTCGTATGTTATTTGTTTTATTTTCTTTCTATAAATTTGTGATAGCCAATATGGTTGATAAAGTATGAAAATATGAAATCAAAGATAACATAACGCCTTTTTTTTTTTTTGTTCAGTAAACGTACAAGTAAAATGTACAGAAACCGAGTAACTATTAAACATGCATACACGTAGTCCTGGATTAACGTATTCTATGAGTGAGGTAAGCACGTGCTAGAGCTAGGTGATAGACAAGGCTATTTTTTTATTATTAATTCAAAACCGCTTACATGCGGCGTATTATAAAATTTAAAGATAATACTATTGAAGAAAGAAAAATGATTATTTTTGATAAAATTTATAGTCCAGTAAATTCTGTATCTCTGATAAAATTAGTAAATATAATGGCACCTATGCAAATGGATGGAATCAGAAGTTGTAACTAATAGTCTAGGTATTAAATTAATTAAGAATAATAATTAGTGTTCAGAAAAGAAGTGGCTAAATATCTATAATGTCGATACGATTAGCATATCTGAAAATTAAAAAAAAATTAAAATATACCGAATTGAAAATCTGTGGTTAATAATCTCGAAAATATGATCACTTATGTACATATCGTTTTGAACGTATAAATATCAAATTACCTCATCATGTTTCAGAGCCTAAAATACATACTTACATAAGTTTCGAAATATCATTATTGATGTATGACTTTCTGTACTTGTGAAAACGATAAATATTGTAGTGTAGTTGAAGTATAGAAAAATTTAATCGATGGGCATCCGTTTTTATTACTAAATTGTCATATATTTCTATTTTGCTCACTACCGACTGGAGAAAAAAAATTTAATTGAGAATCAATGAAAATAATTAATTTTCTAGTCTTCTGTTTTTACTGGTAATTATGTGTACTGTTAAATTCATAACGTTGGCTAAAAATTGTAAAAAGATAAAGTGGGACATAGTTAGAAGTGGTTTCTTAGTAAAATAAATGAACCTTTGCGTAAGGATTTTAACGTTGTGTAGGTCAACTAACACTTGTATTATCCGACCTTTCTTGTAACTATAGTTATGTATATATAATAATTTGTTATATATTTTCTACATTCGAGTATAAGTATATATTTTACAGTGTCGCCCTTGCCGCTAGGCCGCAAACGCATTCGAGATACCCGGCCGAATTTATGTAAATAGGCACTCACATTTTTAAAGATTTGTAAATCAACATAATTATCGTTGTAATTGATATTTTTAAAGTTTTAATAACTGCTTGTCATAAGTGTACTAAAAAATAACTTTTATAAAAAAAAAATCATAGTAACATTTTAAAGCATTAAAAAAATATTATATTGTGTATTATAAGGTATTAAGGTATTATTTATACTATTTATATAATATTGTAGTATTATAAATACTCTTCCTAAAAAATTCTTAGTACTCGTTTAAACAACTGAATTCAACTGTTAGTATATTTTAAATAATGTACCATTAAAAAGTTATTATATTCTGCATTATTTATAAGCACTTTTTTGTCATTTCCAGAGATGATATTTTTGAGGGCCTTTTAAATATGAGAGTGGCTGCATTTACATTATATAAATATTTTATACACTTAATATTTGTTGAAAGCTTAGATTGTTTTATTTTATTAGTTAGATTAGTTTTATTAATAGGTTTATAGTATTAATTATCAGTTATTTACATTATTTGAGTAAAATATCTACAATGTATCGCAATATCTGCTATTTTAATTTTATTTATAAATAATTTAATATTGACCTATGTAAAACAAAAATAATTAATAAAATCTTGAATTTTTTTTTTTATTTACCTGTATACTCGTATGTTTTATATTTATTGAGCCAATTTAAAATTTAGATAAAATTTTAATCAAATATTAGCAGTATATGCATCATTTTATATATATATATATATATTATTAATTACGTTACATACAATTGTAATTGTAATCTTATTAATGTTTTGATGTTAAATAAAATATTATTATAGTCATAAAAAATTATGTTAAAACCCAAGTTTCATCTGTTATAGATTCGATAGACAATTATTTATATACAGTATTCAGTAAAGTATGTTGCCTTGGGGCTATAGTCTTTTAGCATTGGAAACCCGATAGAAAATTGCAGTATTATAATATTTGCTCCGTTTCTCTGTCATGGTGTATAAATATAAATAACGAGATCCAATATGGTTTTATTTCCAATTACGCTAATAATTCGAAATCCCGTTTTTTATACTAATTTAATTCTGTCATACTAAAATCTGAAAGATTTCTAAAACAACGTATTCTACTATGTAAATATTTATAAGATGAGCATTCAATAAATCCAAGGACGGAGTGGGAACCAAATTTCTGGGGATTAAAATTTATCCTGGCCACTCACCATTTACAAATTAAATTACCAAAAATGTTTTTTCGCTACACTCGAATTCAGAATTTAATTAAAATACAAATTAAGATATTACATTTAATTTATACTAATATTACTACTTTCGGTAATATTAAAGTATTTCAATCATTATTTTGCTATTCTGTTTAACTTTTAATGTATTCTTTGTATACCGCTAGTACCAGAGAAATAAAATTAATATAATACAATTATTGTGCCTATATTTTCGTCAAAATTTTGATACATGGTATTGACGCATTTCATAATTTCGTAAATAAAATACATCAATAAATTATCGGGTCACCAAGCCATAGTATGGTCTAGGCCATCTGGAAAATTCCCATTTCCAGAACGGCCACTCCGCCTCTGAACAAATCCATTGTTTTTTTATTTAATTACCTACTGTAAAATATCAAAGTTAACAATTATTTTAGTGAATATTGCACACTATATTTTAAAATAAATTGAAGAAAAAATGTGAATTCGATAAAATGGAAAAAAAAAGTGTTTTCTTATAGGTAAATTTTGTATTTATTTTTTTTTGTAAAATTCAAATATTTTTAAATAATTCTCCTGCGTGTTTCAATTTTTTCTTACTTGTTTAAAATTTGATTTCCTTTAAAACTGATAATTTACATGAACCATGACGGTTTTATTTCAAATTTAAATGTAAACAAAAATGCACTGCTCATCTATACTTTAATCACATTAATATTTAATTAAAATGTATTCATATTTTATACTTCAATTATAACTTTTGTAAAAAAGCAAAATTCATTTATCATGTTTGTTTTTGAGAAAATGCAATTCTTTAACTATAAGTTTAAAATTTATAATCGCGCTAACATATAATGATAAAATCGAAATGCTTGAATAAAATTCATATTTAAATCGTACTCAAACGTCAATTAATGAGCAGTTGAAATTTCTATACTATTAAAAAAAGGGTAACTTTTTTACACAAAAATAAAATAAGTATATAAACAAATCAGTGTTATATATTTTATTCCGAAACAATTGAAATCCAACAAATTAGCTAAAATAAGATTATGAACAATAAATTATTCATTATAATCTATTTGTCTACAGTAACTTTAATTTTATAGTGTGCTACATTGTGTACATTTTTCATTCAATTTATCGATTTAAATTTAAAGAAAAATATAGTCCGTTCTATTTGCGTTTAAGTAATTTACAAAAAAAAAATATTAAACATTATGTTTAAATCTATTTCTGAATTTTGTGAGTTCGTGTTGTAAATTTAATTCATAATTTTAATTTAGGAAAAAATTTAAATGTATTTTACATAAATTAATTTTAAATTTGTTTTATATAATTTATCATTAAATGTAATTTATTTTTGAATGTCATCCATTAAAATTTAAAATATAAATAATATAAATAATCCTGTTGAACTTATTTACGAAGGCCATTCGTGAGGGGTTCGAAAATTTAAACAATAATACTCCAACAAATGCTTAATATTTATCTGATTTTACTCAATGAAATGTAACGATATTCAAAACAATAATCGTAAATCACTCAACCATCGCAATATATATATAATCAATAAACCTTACCTACTCGTGAACTTATTATTAAAATATTGTATTATGTATTTTTGTTATCGTAGAAACAGACAAAATTAACTTAATCATAACCTTTGATTATTACCTAGTATTTATTTAATGAAAATATTTGAAGTCAAATATTTTACATAAACATAATACCTTAATTCAATCATTAAGAGTGAAATTTCTTGAATATGGTTTTAACACTACTTAAACTGTTGCATTTTATTGAAAAAATAAAAATATTACTATTTACAGACTAACGGTAATAAATAAAAATAAAACAAACCTTTGTAATCGAAAATACATGACATAAAATAAATATACTGTGTTCACATTATATAATAAGCGTTTAAATGCATACCATTAAAATTATGTTTTGGAAATTATTTTTCTTATTACTTGAACATAAACGTTATGATTCACATTATTTCATTATTTATCATAAATCAAGACAACTCATGCTCAATAATTATAAATAATAATTATTATTTTTAGTTAAGCCATGCTTTATCAGTGGTGGATCTTAATTAAATATAGCGAGTTCGTTCTGAATTTGTATTTCTTTTTGTATACTTTTTATACATAGAAATCAAAATAAAATTACTAACAAAATATGTCATAGTTTTGTTTGGTATATAAACCATTAAATGCGTTACATATTTTCAATAAAAAAGTATGTCATAAAGCAGGGATGGGCAACTCAAAGTTACTATAGGGCCAATTTTTAGAAATTTAAAATATAGCGGGCCAGAGCATAGAAAGCAAAAAAAAAAAAGGTCATTCAAAATATACATTTTAAATAGCATTTATTTTGTTTATAATGAAAATATAAATAGTTATTTGCAGTTTAGTGAGAGTTTTGAGGATGTGTGGCTTCTAATGACAACGCGGCAAAATCGACTTCTATTTCGGACGAAGAAACACGAAGTAGGTGACTTAATGTTTCATCTGTAATTCGATTTCTATGTTTTGATTTAATATGTTTCATGTTCGAAAATGTACATTCACAAATGTAAGTAGTTCCAAACATGGATAACATTTTTAATGCAAACTCTCGTAAAAGTGGATATTTTAGAGTAGGTAATTTTTTCCAAAAGCTTATGTCAATCTCTTTTGTAGATAATAATGATGGATCTGTTTGCAACTCACACAATTCTAATTGAAGTTCAGCATCTTGCTTTTCAATTTCAACTATCATTGGATTATTAAACAAATTTATTTGAGGGCGCATAAGTTCAACTTCTTCAAATCGTCTTTCGAATTCTACAGTTAATTCATCCAAGTGGGTAATGCATTGTTCAAAATTAAACTCATTGTTAAATTCTATTTTTATAACTTCACAACACGGAAAATGTATTAGTTTTTTTTCAACAACTAAATTTTTAAAAACTACCAACTTTTTTCTGAATCCATCTAAAAATCCAACAATTTGAGAAATTGTTTGTTTCTTACCTTGAAGTTGTAAATTTAATTTATTTAAATGTTGAGAAATATCAGTTAAAAATGCCAATGAAGATAGAAATTGTTTATCAACCATTTGGTTTTCCAAATACGTAGTGTCAGTTTTAATATTCGTTGTAAGAAACTCAAGTATTTCTTTTCTCAAAACAAAAAAACGTTCGAGACACTTTCCACGACTTAACCAGCGTACATCCGTATGTAATAGTAAATCACCATACTCACAATCAAGTTCTTCCAAATATGTAATAAAATTACGGTGGTTTAAACTACGGTTGCCTCCTCTAATAAGATTAGTAATTTGAAATACAGTATTCATAACTCCGTCAAGTTTCATTATTTTTCCACACAACGCTTCCTGATGAATGATACAATGTATAGCAGGAACATTAACGTTAGATTTGCGTAATAAACCAACAAAACCAATATTTTTGCCAACCATAGCTTTGGCACCATCTGTCACAATCGATGACATTTTTTTGAATCCACCAAATGGTTCAATCGCATTTTTTACTGCATTAAATATATCACTTCCTTTGGTAGTTCCATGCAAAGAACATAATTCTAATAGCTCTTCATACACTTCAAACTGTGGAGATATAACTCTAACAAATATCAAAAGTTGACTTACATCTGAAACATCTGTGCTTTCGTCCAGTGCAATCGAAAAATATGCACAATCCGTCATAATAGTTTGCAATGTCTTACGAATGGCACTATCAGTGTCAGCTATACGTCGTGTCACTGTGCGTCTTGAAAGTGATATTTTTTCAAATTCACTGGCAATTTTGTTTTCGTTAATTGATTTAGCCATTTTTATCGCACAGTTTTTAACAAATTCACCATCACTCAACGATTTTTTAGATTTTGCTATTTCGTTAGAAATTATATATGAAGCCAATAAACTTGATTGTTGTGAAGTTGTTACTTTTGTCATCACATTTTGTTGTGATTGAAGTTTTCTTTTGAGATCAATTACAACACTCTCTCTTGCATCACCAATGTATTTTTCATATTTGGAAAAATGATTTGTCATGTAATGTCTTTTTAAATTATATTCTTTTAAGACCGCAATAACGCTTAAACAAACTAGACATTGAGGTTTTTTTTGTTTGTTAATAATAAATAAATAGTCATTTTCCCATGAGGTATTAAAAGTTCTATTTTCATCATCAATTTTACGCTTTTTTGCGGACATTATTGGGCACTACAAACAACGTAAACAATAAATTCAACGACAGCACGACACGTACGATACGAAGAAACTGATATAATTAAATAGATCGGTACAAACAGCTATGGTTAAAATCTATACGTATCCATATGTGTGTATATACCTACTATAACTATATTGTGACATTTATACATTTAACAATGTTCAATACCAGATAACAATTATTATATCGATAAGATAGAGTATACACTATACTAGACATTATAGATTATAGAGTTTAGACGATAAAATTTAAAATTGTATATCTATACCCAATGCAATTTGAAAATGTAGCGCGGGCCAGATAAAAAAGGCTCGCGGGCCGGATGCGGCCCGCGGGCCGCCAGTTGCCCACCCCTGTCATAAAGGATATAACGTATCAAAATAGAATAATTTAAATCCGTAACCCGAAAATATTCAAAGTTTTCAATTTGAAATCAGTATTTTATTTTTAAAAATTTACAACTTGATATTTTAGTCAATTTTTAATGAACAGCTTTAGTTATTTGGTTGAAAACATTTTATAGTTTCGAAATTTTTTAATAAAATTTGTATAGTTTATAGGTATTTGAAGTTTTTGATTTTTCCAAATTTTTTGACCTTTATTTTTGTTCTTTATTTTCTTTTTTGTGAACGAACATTAAAAGTTTAATCTTTCTTATTGATCTTACCTTCTTCTACTATATAAACTACGTTTAGAAAAAACAAACTGATCCTCTCTACTGTTTCACTCAGAATCGTTTTTTCGAAAACAATAGTATATTGGTTTCAAGTTTGAAAGTTCTATATAACAATACCATTCACCTGTCCCAATATCTCACTCAACCGTGGAGTCTCACTGGACCTATCAGTTTCGTCTTGATGATTACGATGATTGGAGTAATCTTTCTGATCGAAATCTTGTTTACGGTTAGTTAAAAACTTGAAAACAGACCTTATGATAAAATAATACATTACTCATTTTATTCAGAGATTAAAATATGAAAACTATAATAATTTAAATTATATATATATTTTTGTTTTTTATAGATATAAATATTAATCGTAATGTGTTAACCACAACCAGTGTTGAGAAATATCTAGATAAATGTATCTAGATAAGTTATCTAGATAAAAATTATTTATATTTTATCTTATCTAGATAAATTTATACTCAGTTATCTTTATCTTCATCTAGATAAAAATCTTGTTATCTATGAGTACCAATCTAGATAATTTATTTAAATGGAATAAATATAAAATTTGAAAATTTAAAATGTTTTTAAATTTTCATTTTTAAATTTTTCTGTACATCATATAACTATTACACATATAATAACTGACAAGATGACAATCTTCTTATTAAGTTTATTTAAAAAAAAAAA
Source organism: Sipha maydis (assembly GCA_034509805.1). Taxonomy (NCBI): domain Eukaryota; kingdom Metazoa; phylum Arthropoda; class Insecta; order Hemiptera; family Aphididae; genus Sipha; species Sipha maydis. Next base: position 19,044 of record JASXSY010003357.1, read on the forward strand.
CTCTTTATATTATATGTTTATTTTCAAAATGTTTGACAGAAATGTATTGTTATTTTATTTTTCAAATCTAAGATTTTTTTATTATTAAGTTAAAGAATGATTTGTCATCTTCTTATGAAGTTTATTTAAAAAAAAAAATATTTTATATTTTATGTTTATTAATGTTTGAAATGAGTTTGAAAAATGAAAATCATTTTAAAATGTTTTTAACTATGAATTTTTTACCTAATATCTGTAGGCTGTAGTATCCTAAATATTTTCAAAATCAAACATGAAATTATCTCATATTTATCTAGATAAAAATATACTTATTTTTATCTTTATCTAGATGAAATTTAGAATAACTATCTTTATCTGTATCTAGATAAGAATTAGTAGAGTCATCTTTATCTTTATCTAGATAAATTATTAGTTATCTATTCCCAACACTGACCACAACTGCACAGTTGAAACATTTACCAATAAAGACATTTGATTAATTTCAAATCATCACAATGACTTACGTTATTAGGTGCTATAGTTATTGAAAATAAGTATTAAATCGAATGTTATGTTTTTTAAACCCGTTCAATTGGTTCAAAAATAAAATTTTTTCAATATAATTGACAACGTGTAGTGTGGATGTATTAAATATGTGTATATATATTTCAGATAGTTACCTATAAGTCAAGGGTAAACTGTGTGGGAGTTTAAAATAACTGATAACACAATTATAAATTGTACACATCAAATATACACAAATAATTTAAATCATGAAGAATACTATTCAGTCAGGAAATAATTACTAGATAATACCTGTTCGTTGCATAATTTTAAGTATTTGAATTCATTCTTTACTAAGAATATACAATTTATTCCAATTATTCTATGCAATTTAATTGGACGGTTGAGAAGTTTTATAGAAGTAACCACCTACACCGAAACTCAATAGTATCAATGAAATATTTTTTTTTCTGGAATCATTTTGAAAATAAACTGAGCGAAATATTACAATTGTGTGAGTTATTAGTCATTATTTATATAATCCCAATGATTTTAATGCAGCATGATACCTTTATTGAAGCTATAAAATAACTGCAACAATTACAGATCAATTTTCAAATATTACCCAATTAAAATTATACATCGAGTCATCATGTCGTCTAGTAGATTTTTTTTTAATTTATCTAAATCAATACAACTGAAAACAATAAATGCGATTTCCTTCGCACGTTGAAGGTAAAATAATACATTAAACTGTAAATTGTAATATATTGTTCACAGGTTGTTTGCAAATTAGAGATTTAAGAAATGTATTAGTTTTCTATAATCAAAATGTTACAGTAATGCTGTTGTACAGAAATCTTTTAAAACGAAAAAGCGCATAATTGTGTACTTCAAACGAGTTATATTTATTAAACAATGTTTCTGTTATTATAACACATATAACTATCATTGACTAAATGTTCATAATATGAAATGAGTAATTTTATTGCTTTAACATTTTATTTTTGATCAACATTGTACTTTTTTACCTATTATGTGTAAAGTTCAATATATTTAACTATGTCATTTATTTCATAGTTTTTTAAAATTTGAACTAACTAATTATCTGATTAAAAATATTACCGTTAATGTATTTTTATTTTTTTAAACCACTAAAAGATGGGTTTTTAATAATTTTTGAATCAAATAAATACTGAATTTTGTATTTTAAGACTCAAGTCACAATTAGATTGAATATGATATTCATAATAAATGTACACGAATATAATTTCATTCAATTATAAACAAATACATATGTGTACTGTTTACATATCAAACGGCTTACAATTGTACTCATATCCAGTTATTCTATAAAATTTTGAACTTCTATAGCATACAGAAAATGTAATTTTACGATACGATACATGTCTTATATGAAAATTATTTGAATTTTAGTAATTGGAAGCGTCTAGTAAAGTTTTAGAAAAAGTGAATAAAATTACTTAAGATATAATAAGTTATAATAGAATCAATGGGAATTTTAAAATATATTTAAATATAATAAATATATACTTTATCCAGCAGAAAATTTGAAAATTTGAATATTGTATTCGTTAATTGTTAATCACTGTTTTTTCACCAGTTTTAAACGTCACAACGCGTCGTTCTCATTTTAGACTATTTGAGACATAACTAGTAATGTATATACATTACTAATTATAGTAATTTTATTTAATCTTTTATATTATTTTAATATTATTTTATGTTAGTAATATAACCACGATTATTTTTACCGAACGCGAATAATAAAATTGATGATTTTATCCGTTATTCCTTAGAATTGTATTATATTGTATCGTTCTAAATGAAATACACAATATAGGTAATGGTTCGAAATCGTTATTAGTTCAATCCTATTCCAACGATTCGCCGGACTACATTATTCACTGCTCTCAAATATGTTTTTCTTCCGAATTACAGTTGTCGATTTTTGATCAAAAACACAAAACATAAAAAACGATTCGTTTTCGACTCACCAGTGATATACACATATAATATGTACCTATACAATTATTTCCCCGTACTAATATCGACAGTAAGCAGTGGATAGGTACTGCTAACGGATTGAACAAGAGTTGATAAATGCAAGTCATTAAATTTATAACTTTTAATTGATTAATAATAACATACTTGTTATAGTTATTCATTCGTGTGGCAAAAAGGAAGTAAAAACAATAACACTTAAAATAATTATTCTTTTAACGAATACATTTATTTTTCAAACAATTATTTACTCATCTACTTTATTTACTTAAGTACATGTATTATTAAAAATATACTACTTAGAAAAAACCGATTAATTATTTGAAATTATTTGTGTTTAATCAAAAAATAATGCACGAGTTAGAAACAATAATATTGTTTTTAAAAAAATTACAAACAAGAAATTATTCTCTTGAAAAACGTTCACTATAACTTTTTACTATACGTTTAATATATGTTTTATCACTTCCGAATTCGTACATAGATTACTATACGTAAACTATATGTGCGTCCGGTGAACCCATAATTTGTTCAATAATTAAAAAATAATCTACATAACCAACAGAATAATACACCAAATGAAAAATGGCGTATAATATACTGTATAATTTTACTCCTATTGAATACATGCGTCTAAAATGGGATTCATAAAAATCACACGTAGCGTTTGCTCTCTCTCCAGTCTAACACATATTCAATAACATATACTCAGTTTTTAATCCTTTTCATCTAATTCGACTTTAGAAGGTTGAAACTACATTTTTATGAAAGTTGATCTTAAGTAATATTTTTGGTAAAGTCGCAATCATTTTCAAAACTTGTATAGTTTCATTAGATCAGTAAATGAACAAAAGTTTCGTTTAATTACCATGCATGTGTAATGAACAAGCACAGTTATGAACCACGGAGTGTAAACCCATTTAAGCGTTTTCACATAACTTATCCTAGCCGAAACATGCACCATAAAGGTAATCGAACGGTTTTCAATAAAAATATTGATTTCTATTAATTATAATTATAATAAATTCTAATTAAAATAAACAAATATATAAATGTAATTATTAGTATTAATTAATTTATATTCTGAATTGTACATAGTTTTGGACTGTGGAGCAATAATATGATGATAATTCACCGATAAACGAATTTATATTCTTGCAATATTCTTACATTTATTACATACTTAAACGTTGAGCTCTGATTCAGAAAAACCTAGTTTATTGTTTTTTTTCCCATTCACATACCACATAATTTTATGATTCATAGGTTTCCGAGTAATTGTTAAAATATTATAATAATATGTAATACATCGCACGTGCATTTACTCTTTTATTTCAAAAACGGATAGCCAAATGCGTTTTTCAAGCAGATGTTACGAACTTTCTATAATATCGGTTACTGTATATTAATGCCTATAACATATACAATATATTTTGTGTACATAAGGCCAGTTTATTGTAGACATTGATTGATCGATGCAGTATTAGTATTATCCATGCCGTGTATGCATTAAGATTTGTTTTCTTTAATTTAGCCGACAGGTGCTTCAAGTCAAAAACAAATTATTGTGTCGCGTAATAATTGGTACTTATGTGCTGCTCTCGTTGAAGGTTGCACTCTGTACGTATGGAAAAAAAAATGAAGTAGGTGTATCGACGCGATCACCATTACTTCACGTAAATATTGTACACGCAGCACAGGTAAGACGTTGAATTAGCTTTGTCGAACCATTGATTTTTTAATATACAGCTACGCCGTCCTATTGTTAAAATTTAATGCGGTTACGTGGATGCAACCACCAGGCGTCACTATAATCGTTTGGATTGAACTTGAAAAAAACTAGTCTTTAACAATAGAAACATCAATTAATAGTTAGTTCTATATAGTCGTTATTTCTACTATTTGCAACCAGTCAAATCAATAATCAAACCTACGAAGCACGACTTTAATACTACTCAATATTGTTCTTCCGTCCAGACGAATATCTATTGAGTTCGTAGATAACAGAAATTGAAAAATACGAAAAGATTCTTAATAAAAATTTTATTAACAAATATCAAGCTCGTGGAATTGATTTTCGGAATTGTTACTCCATAATCGTCACCTCACATTTTTAATTCACACTCGGCAATACTGCTAGACCATAGGCGTGTGCCCTGGTCTAAAAGTAATGGGCCCGTAGTTTAACTTATGTTTTTGTTCGTGTTAAGTGTAATTTATTCTAAAATAATAGGTAAAAATTACTGATGTCTTGTAATGGAAAAAAAACTACATTTTCGTGTAAAAAAACTTATCACGATAATATAATAGTTACGATTGACTACAAACGTACAAATCATAAATAATTGAAGCTATCTGAAAATAATATACGAGATTCAAGAAAAACGTATTCGTTGGAAGTAATACACCACAGTATAAAATAAAATATTTAAGTTATGTTTGTTTGATTAATTATACATTATAATTTATTAAATATGCGTTTTGTTAAGATAGGGCTCAAAAGTATTGTAGGCACTTTCTGAAATACAGGCATGCGCTGGACTATGTTTGCATGAAACCGTCGACATTTTTGTACGTGAGCGTTGCGAATTTCGCGTAGACCATATAAAACGATGCGTATTTTCCGCCGGAGCAAAATGTTATTGTCGAGACCGTAGGTTACATAATATAATACTGTTCATCGATGTCGCTGATAAACTATCAGCAGCAATAGATTCGACTGAAAATGTTGTACGTGACGATGCACCACATGTTTACCGATGGACGAAAAGTATAATCAACATTCAGAGGGCATAATATAAATTGTATTGTAACGCATCGATACGGGATATGTCGATTGGTTTCCTAACCACGCGTGTATAACATGTATTATGCATGAAAAACACAGCAAAACTGCCCACGTGTGTTTTTCAATTCGGTCTTTTGTTTATTTATCTGACAATAATAATCGTGAAGTTAAGATGAAAATAAAAACCGTAGTAAAATAATGAACATCCGGTACGAGAAGTAGTTAAGCAGTGTACGTGAATACAATATGTCCTTATATGTGTATAATCCGCAGGTGTACTGTAGTCGTTTTGTCGACTTAAAAGTTTACACATCGTAATAGTTATATGATAAGCGTGTTCGTTTAGTGTAAGTTCATTAAGCAGTCAGTCAACAAACCGGTGTACTGGCTGGTCGATAGTTAAGTTGTAGACGCATATACTACACGCGTATGTGCGCGTAATAAATTACAAGTGGTTTAATATGCAAATTTTTCCCACACTTTTTTTTGTCTATTTATTATTCGAATTTGTTACGAGCTGTGCGTGTGATCAGCAAACTGCTGTTGACATTTTCCTGTTCCGTCTATTTTTATTTTTTTCCACACACATACTCAAGGTCGGATGAAGTAATAGGCGCGAGAATCTCCGACCGAATATAGGTTATATAATGTATGAATGTAAATATAAACAGGTACGACTAAGCTACGTAATAAAATACCAAAGAATTCCAATTATAAAAAAAAAAAAAACCTTTTAAACTTGTAAACCTTTAAACTGTTAATTGTGTACATTTCTCTAATGGTTGGCTTTTATTTCTTTGTAAACCGGAACAGGTATAGGCTATGTTTAGGCTCTCATTGTAAAAGTTCGTGGCAAAGATTATATGTAAAAATCAAAACAAAATTCAATCTATAAAACTGTAGATTGTTTACACCGCCAATTGAGTGTAGGTAGTTTCAATTTCATAATATTCAGATACCTATTAACTAAGAAGATTTGTTTCAAGCTGAAAACTCATTTATTAGTATACTATCCATTATCTTATGCTATGCTTCTAAACAGGGCCGGATTTAAGAGTGCGCAACCGAGGCCTTCACAAAATAGGGCCTCCACAATAGAGACTTCGGAAAAAAATCTTTCAAATTACAAATGCACTATCACCCCGCCTTCTTGTTGAAAGTGACCAATAGGATAAAAATAAATCTAAAACTGATTGCCGATGGGTAATTCCGTGAAATTATGTCACCAACATGTTTATTTATCAGTAAATCCGACGCGTCCTAAACTCCACCGCTACCGCCACAGCCTCTGACGATTGACGCGAACCCGCGAATGCCATACGCGCGATAATTACATTAGATTTTACTTTTTCTATGTGCGAGTGGTGCGAGATTATTATTTATTATTATTCAATATTCATATTTAAATTTTTACATATTATACACATATTTATACTTATATGTTTGTTAAATACTAATAATAGAAAATAATCTACTTAAAAAATAAATTGTTCATTTTATTTGGAAAATAATTTGGGGCCAGGGGACCCCCCACTCCTTTGTTGCCCCGAGATCTCCACACCTCTAAAACCGGCCCTGATTCTAAATCGATATCTGTGTTATGTCAATACGCATATCCCGAGTTGAATAAATAGTAAATACACCGCCCAGAACAATTTGACTTAATGATATACTATACACTTATGTATTTACATTTTCGATGTACCTAAATCATCATAATCCGATTGATAATTATTATAATTGTGTGGTTATTAAATCCGAACATTTGTAACGGTTAATAATATGTAACTAAAGCTATTTATAAGATTGATAATACATATAATAGTATGTGGAAATATTTTGACAACAATTTTACATTTTGAAAAAATGTAAATGTAATTCATTTTATCTATTACAAACAATATCAATATCAAATGTCTTATTTATTTAAATTATGAAAACTATTTTACTTATATAGAAGTATATATATATATATGATTTGAATTAAAAAAATATTGGACTGTAAAAGTTCTGAATTATTCCAGACACCTAGTAATTGTTATATATATATATATAAATTTAATCTGCTTGTAGGTTATTACATAACTGTACACAACTAATGATATGTAGTAAATAAGAAAATGCATACTTCGTTGTATGTAAACATAAATTCTATCAACTTAGCAGCTATATCCTTCCAAATCGCCCGCACCATAACGAGAATAATTACAACCGTTGTTCTTATTTTCTATAATAATTATTAAGAGTGGACCTTAATAATGAACCTAAAAAGTACTTAAAAAAATGGCGCAAGGGTAAAATACTAATTCCCATGATAATATATGTGTCATTAATTCTATGAATAATGTACTTAAAATTTAAAACCATTAATCAATGGATTTAAAAAAATTCCGTAACTGTCTAACCGGACCGAGCTGGAATAATTATAGTTTAAACCAGAGTTGGACCGAACATTTTCGTAAAAATATAAAGTTGTACCAAACCAATAGTTTACTAAATTGTATACGATAAAACCGAATTACGCAAATCACTAACGACTAGCATCGCACCGGCAGGTAGCCCGTGAGACTACTGGCTATAGAACAGTAACTGTTAGAACACAACTGTTGTGAGTGAAATATGGACATGTTTATATTCTGGAACATCTAAATTGAAATGTATACTCCATGCCATTTGAATAGACACAATTACGCAGATGACAGCAGTGACACTCCACCAAATCGCTTCCTACTCGGGGATAGTTGCACTGTTGCATGTTATCTCCGGGACAAACAAATCCGAGTTTTCAAGAGGAATAATTCCGACGTAAGAAAACCACAAGCTATGTTTTCGTCAACTTATTCATTAATTTTAAAATAATCGTTTACACTACGTTTTAAAATTATTATTTATTTGAAAAAAAAATTATTAAATAGAAATATACATTTTTCACTTAAAACCCCATTTTTACGTTTTTAAACAAAATGTGTGCAAGTAATAATATGTAATATATATGATAATAATTACAATAACACCATAGAGTAATAAATAATGAAATTATAATACGTTTAAAAAATGTATTCATACATCAATACTTTTAAGTACCTATATCAATGTTTTTAGTCATATAAGCAATTAAAAATGCAATTCGATACATTTTTGGGGTGTTAAAATCCACAACGAATAGTGTCGAAAGCAACTTGTTGTTTTGGAAGCTATAATTTGCCATATATTTGAAAGCTCCATAATAAAAACATTATTATATACATAAATAATAATATAAACTAAATTCGTTACACAGAAATGTTTTTAATAGAAATTATTCAATAGAAAGTTTTACTGAATAGAAGATTTTTAATAGAGGATAGTTTTTACATAAAAAATCGTTTGTAAATTTAAAAAAATGCTCACTCGATTTACACGCGAATTTCATCACAACACTTAAAACAGTTGGGAAATATGAATGTTTAAAAGATTAATATCATGTGAAGCGAGTAGCCGATAAGTACCTAGACAAAATACAATAACTTACAAATATTATAATCTATCGTCTGGGATGAACATCACGAACCCGCACGCACATTTTTCAGTAGCTTTCATATTCATCTCTGTCCTCCACCGGAAATCTGAATTGCGCAAAGAAAAATATTGATATATATATATATATATATATATCAGACGGTATTTCAACATCTAACCCGATACAGATGCGGATCGGACAAGCGTTCGTCGTCATCATGGTACAGCTACATGAACTGCCGCACGTCCGCACCACCTTGAGCACATTTATTGCCCAAGACCGTTCGCCGTCCGGTTGTTAATAAATACATACATGCTGACACACCGTTCCAGATCTAGTCCACGAAGTATCGATGAAAGTATTCGAGAAATGCAGTCAACACGTTTGACAGCACAAGTTTAAAGTTTTCGCAAAAAACATAATGCCGAATACACTGATATAAGTATACCCACATATTCGTTCAACGAGCGATCAATTATTGTGCGTATATTTTTTAAAATCATTAAAATGACAATGCAACTGTATTTTTTACTTTAGTCAGTTACAAAAATGTTCTGGTACAAAAGTTCCTGAACACCCAAGCTTAAAGATTAAAAACTAAAATAAATAAATGCCGATATTTTAGCGAGGCACCTGTAAACTTCTTTAGTAATTTTCCAAAATGTTTCGAAAATAAAACGGATAATAACTGTAAACAATCTATACAATGTAATGTATTTTAGTTATTTCGTTGTTGACCGAAAATATATTATATAGCACACCATTTGCATAAATATCTTGTGTGATAATATTTCAATATAATCTTATTATGAACTTAACGGGCTATAATAAAATAATAAAATGTATTGCCTCGGTTCTTGAGCAAGTATTTTGTGATGGTTATACGAACATGATCTAGTATAAACTTTATAAATATCAATAGTGGTGTGCAATAAAAATACAAAAGTATAATTAACTCAACTTTGTCAAACTAGAAGATCGTATTTACTAATGAGAACAATTAGTTACATTGTAGTTTAAACATTAAACGTTAATAAAAGTAGATAACCTAGACAAATCTTCTGACATTTATATTATTAATTATAATGACATGCAGTAGATTACAATGCCATTACTAGGTGCCTATCTAGAAATGTAATCAAAAAATTATAAACAATTATCATTGCTAACTCATAATATATTTTTTGGTTTGCTTGGTAGGGTCAATAAATATTGTATTTAATAAACACAAATTTCATTAGAATTTTATTAATTCTATCATAATTTATTACTGCAATTTTAATTAACCTATTTTAAGTAAGCTATTTTTATTTTATTTTAAACCCAGAACGGTAAATTTATAGCAATAATAATACCAATAAGCATAAATAAAAATGTACTTGCAATTCAATGGTCTACATAAATTTTTACAAACACCTGTTTAAATAAAAAATATTAAAAAATTGAATTATAAATAAATGAACAATTTACCATTTTTATTATTATTATTATTATTATTTTTTTTTTTTTTTTTATGACAACAGAGCATTACAATACATATATATTAA
>JASXSY010003358.1:0-22119 GCA_034509805.1 Sipha maydis
CAATTATTATTATATTCTGGCATTGTTCCGTGGCAACCATGGTATCGATTTAAGATATACGTAGTATATGTACCTAAGTTATATAACTGTATGGTTAAAATATTCAGCATTGTTAAGATCAACTGATATAGTAGTAATAACCCAAGACGTTTAAAACTATAGTCAATCTATCTCGAAATATTCGAAATAATTTGAATGATTTAGATTTTCCACTTAACAACTTTCGAGTAACTAAATTTTTATAAAAATTAAAATCATGTCAGCCAAACCTAAACAACTCAGTGGTCACAAAAAAGAAAAATAAAAGAAAAAAAAGATGTTGAATTTAAAAAATCCAAAGGATCGCTTGATACATATATAAAAAAAATTAATTTAGATATTGACAGTAAGTATTAAGTATGTCATTTAACATACAATGTAACATATAAAATATTATATCTACCTTTAAATTTTTATATCTTATATACATACTTTGTTAAATTAAATTATATACCTACCAACTATTATAGATGATGTAAAAGTAAATTACAAAACTTGTAATAATAAAGCTTATGACAATGATGTTATTTGTGATGTTAGTAATAGTATGGCTATGAAAGGTTCGGTGAAAAATGACATTTATGATTTAAATGAACATCAGGTGGAAAAATCAGGTATCATAATTTAATTTAATTTTAATTTAATACAAAAAATACCGAAATATTTAACTGTAAGATAATTAAGTAGGAAAGTTATTCTTAAATATTGCTATTTATCTATATTTATGTATGAATATACCTATGTAGGTATATTATAATTACCTATATATATTATATTAGATCATTGGTTCTCAACCTTTTTTGTAGGACGACACACTAATTTAGATCCATGAAAATGGCGACGCTCTTGAAACGACTGATAAATTTTCGAAACGTTAAAAATTATAAACTATTGTAAATTAACACATGTATAGGTATGTTGGAATTTTAAAAAATAAAAAAAATAATTAATTAACTTTAAATTAACTTAATTCAAATTTAAACAGTTCAAATAAAATACTATAGATAAGTATCATAAAAACAATGTTAGTTTATAAAGAAATTATTGTGATACTTGTTATTGGCAAACTAAACATAGGTCTTCGAATTGTAGGCGAATGGTTGACAAATTTATGTCGTAATTTACTTTCAATATGTAGGCTATTTTTTGCTTTTTGTTATTTATAATATCGAAAATGCTGATTCATTTATGCAACATCATTTAAGTTATATTATGTTGAAAAAAGAAATAAAATTTGTAATACTTTCTTGTTCGTTCCGGCATATTTGTTTTGCAGAAGAATCCAAAATGAATCATTTTGAAACGTATACAATTTTGAAATTAACGTTGTATTTGATGATATTTTTAATGAATGAGATACAAATCAATAAGAATATCTTCATAATTGATTTCTAATCTGTGTTTTTTTTTATTATTTCATCATAATACAGTAACTATATCAAATAACTATACAATTTCAATTAATTATATTTTGGTGACACACACCACGGTAGTACGTGACACACTAGTGTGTCGCGACATACCGGTCGAGAACCACGGTATTAGACGATGTAGAAGTAAATAACAAAACTTATAATAATTATGCTACTAAGAGCGATGTTAGTAAACGTTTAATTATGAATAGATTGATGAATAATGACATTAACGATTGTAATGAAATATCTGGTATTATACATATTGAATTATTTAAAAAGATATATATTTAACAGTTAACTTGATTTGTACCTACTGATGAAAGTATGGTCATTAGTGCTAACTTAAAAAGAAGCATTATTTTGTATGGACCATGTAGACCTACTACATTTGAATTTCCATTTACTGCAGATGGTAGTGGTTACAATCGGAAATTTTCACCTCACTTCTATTTCAAAACAGTAAAATCTGGAATTCGCATTCCTAGATTGTGGTTATGCTATTCAATAGTTTTAGATCGGGTTTACTGTGAAACTTGTTGGTTATTTTCAAACCGACTTGAAACAAATTTCAAAAATAATTGGATTTTAGGTATAAATGACTGGCATCACATAGGCGATAAAATTAATGTTCATGAAACATCAAAACAACACATCCTAGCTGTTGACACTCGCTGTCTATGTTTTAAAAACAGAACAATAGACAGTCAACTAGAAATTCAGATTAATGAAGAAGCATTGTTCTGGAAAAATGTATTAACTCGACTTATTAAAATTATTTTATTTTTAACTGAAGGTAATACTGCTCTTAGAGGCAATGAAGGTAGCAATAAAAAAGAAAATCTATCAGAAGGAAATTTTATAAGGACAGTTAAATAACTAGCAGATTTTGACCCAGTTCTATACCAGTTATTAAATGAAGATAAATATAAAATAAAATATCTTAGCTGGCAAGTACAAAACGAAATTATTCTATTGTTATCTACTGAAGTTCTAAATATTCTTGCGAATGAAGTGAAAACATCAACATTTTATTCAATTATAGTTGATTCCACCCAGGATATCACAATAATTGACCAACTGAGTATTATTTTAAGATATGTTGTTGTAAATTATGAACAAAAATCAATTGAAGTAAAGGAATCGTTTTTTTGGTTTTTACGAGTTAAAAAAACATGGAGCGGCTGATCATGAAAAACTTATATATAATGTATTACAGTCATTCAACATAGATATACAAAATTGCCGTGGTCAAGGTTATGATGGTGCGGCGGTTATGAGTGGTATATATTCAGGGGTACAACAAAGAATTTCATCGAAAGTATCAAATGCACCATTCATTCACTGTTGTGCCCACAATTTAATATTAATTATTTGTGATGCTGCTGCATCAACAGAAATTGCAAATAATTTTTTCTTAATTGTTCAATCTTTATTTAATTTTTTTAGCAATAGTGCTCCAAAGTGGGCTATTTTAGCCTTTAAGGAAGATTTTTCTAAAAAAGTTAAGCAAAAAGTTTTAAAAAAAGTTTGCCCTACACGTTGGGAAGCGAGAAATGTATCGGTATCAGCATTGAAAGAAGGATATATAGATGTTCTTAAATCATTAACTAGCATTATTTTAACAAGTGACAAGCTAAATGAAAGAAATATTGCCAATTCATTAAAAAAAAAAAAATGGAGTCTTTTCAATTTGTATTAATGCTTTGTTTGTGGGAAAGAGTATTGCGACCATTGCATGGGGTTTCAAAACATTTACAACAATGCAATATGGATCTTCATAAAGCACGTGATAGATTAGCTGAATCATTTTTATCAATACAAAGTCTTAGAAATGACTACATTAATATTATGAAATACGCAAAAGACTTATGTACAAAATGGGGCGTACCATTAATTAATTTACAGCCCTAGTGAGTGTGATTTGCGTTAAAATATCGGTCGATGATAAAGTTATTGTCCAGTGAAATAAAAATTGTTTCAGTTGTTACATTTTTAGTTGCGATTTGGAGGCCTTCAATGTGGTTTTGGAAATATTATTTATTTTTATAGAAACTACTCAAGCTTGTAACAATTTATGGTTATGTTTTGAAGGGATTTGAAAGTATAATTTTCAAATTAGTATTACATAACCTCCATGTACAGTACTGTATGGATTATGAAATGTGATAAGATGATAAACATGGATGTTTAATTCAGAACGATCGGTGAGATGGAATCTGAATACAAGGGCTATTTCTCGTATAATACTACTATGAGTTCATTAACGTGGTTAAAAATGACTTAGCAGTTTTAAAGGACAGTAATGAGGGAGTTTAATGTATAAGAGTTATTAAATTTAATTATTTTTAATTTCACATGAAATTACTGTTGTAAGGAGGGAAAAGAGTGGGATGATTATCGATTTAAATTCTGAAATCAAATTAATAAAATTTGAGCTTTTATGAGTTTATTGACTTATTCTGGGTGATGATGATAGCAGAAGATGCTTTAGAAATGCTGTTTAGTGGAGGTGAGGGATAGGATCTGAGTGTCAATTGTGTACTAGCTTGTGTTCTGAGGGGAATTACAATTGTAAAGGAAGATATATTATTGGTTTGTTATGTTTTTGAAGTTGCTTATGAATAGACGTTCTTGGTAGTTGGTGAAATGATTTTATTCATAAAAAACGTAAGTAGAAAGAACTTTATTCGGTTTGTTGCAGGGCGAAGTTTAATGATATTTGACGCAGTGGTCTCAGCGTGAGTTAGTAAAGTAATAGATATGAGTGTAACTGGAATCTTGACAATTTTGGTAGTGTATTATCTCACGGCCCTTATGTGGCTCTTCCAACTTTGTATTGCTTTAGAAGATTCAAGTGGTATCAGAGACCGTTTTGAAATATTCATTTTGCAGCCAAATAAAAAAATAAAACTGAAGTAGCATTTTTATATTGTGTAACAGAACATTCACTACTTGAAGTACTTAAGATTAATGTTTTCCAGCGTTTATTATAGATCGTGACGTAGCGTAGAAGGGTGGATATTGTGTATTAGAACTATAAAAGATTTTTAATTTTTATGTTTTAAAATATTAAATAGTGCATTGTTTTGGATATTGAGAAAATTAATAATTTTACAGTAATCGTCATAGTTATTGGTTTAACATCTTACATTTTTTTTTTTCGAAAGGTTTTACAAAATAAAATTGTTTTTTCCGATAATATCTGACGATTGATTGTCAGAGGAGCTTGAAGTACAGATATTGATTCAAAATAAAATATAGACGTATTTTGTCTTCTTCCCAACGGGTCATTAGATGTAATAGTTTCTGTGGGGTCAGAGGGAATTTATTTATAGTTCAATTCATTTGTTTTAGTGATAGCTGTACATTTAAAATTGAAAAAGTTTGTATTTTGGATGACAGATAAACGGATACACGGATTTTCTAGAAAAACACCAATATTTCATAAAAAAAAATTGTTTTTGTATGAATGTATATAATATTACAGCAAATAACAATTTTTGTTTTATTTTATTTATTTATTTATTTCCGACTCTAAGGTTTAATTATTATCAACATTTCTATGGTATGAATTTTTACTAGAAATACTTTTTGTAAATATATTCAGTTGACTTTTTTTGTACATACATACATTTTATTTTTATAGCTTCCCACTCTCAATCTAATTATATCAAAATATGTCTCTAATTTGTAATTGTATTTTAGATTTATCGAATAATTTTGTTTTTTTATTTAATGTCAATACTGGGAAACAAAAGCTAAAGTAATCCTATATTATGGTTATATAAAATTTAAATGATTAGAACACAATAAATTGAGTTCTTACTTATAGATATACTCAATATCTTTGATAATTTTTAAGAGCTCTTAGATTCTTTATTAAAATGTTATAATCTTACAAGATTCTAATCAATAGGAAATAAATTAGAATTAATATGAACATTTTTGCTTATTTTATGTTTATTCAGTTTTTTGTAAAACAACAGGAATAAATGGCAAATAATTGTAAAAAAGCAATAATACGTAATAATATATTATTAAACACGGAATACAGCATAAATATATTAAAAAATTAACAAATATTTGTAAATATAATTTTAGATTTATGGTGCACAAAATCATGAATGTTAAGTTTTTATTGAAATTAAAATATTATCGATATTAATTTATTTTCAAGAAATACCCATATATCATATATTATAAAGAACCGGATGGGTCTCGCTCTGCTGTACACTTGGGGGTGAAGTGCGACTCTTCATAGGATAAGTCATTATAATGGATTTGTCTAATTTGAATTCAATGATAGGTATCTTTGTATACGAAAAACGATTCTGAACGGAGATGATATGTTTGTCTAGAATATAATACAATGTTATTTATAATTATTGTAATAAGTATATTTTATTTTGAAACGAAAAATTTAGAAAAATCGAAAATTTAAATTGTCTATAAATAAGTCAAAATATGTCAAAATACTTTGAAAACTTAACCATGTATAGAGAACGTCAATATAAAAACTTGGTGAATATTTCAAGTTGATGCGATTTTTGGTGTTTGAGTTAGAGCATTTTAAAAAACCGATATCATTTGTCAGTCTAGAATATTATACATTATATTATATTTTCATGTAATTTTATGTCAATATTCGCTGTTCAAAGCTTTATAAAAAAAAATTGTGCCTATGGATTTTAATAATTTTTGAATGACATTAAGAACTATTTCTGTGGAATCCTCTATTAAATTTTCAAGTATTTTGTAGGAGCCAAATTTTTTTTATCATCGATTATGAAACTAAAATGTTAAAAAATCGAATATTTTAAATGCTTATAAGTGGATAGAAATCAATATAATATTTTGAAAAAAATATAACGTAAAGGAAATACCAATTTTAACAGCTGGCAGAAATTTCAAAAATCTGCGACTTATACTTTTTGAATTATACATAAAATCGTTTGAGAATAAATCAATGCAATTTCGTAAATATTTAAATTTCAAACAGTCATAAAATGTATTCCTCTAAGTCTGGTAGAATTTTTTTTAAAGATTTTTGGAGAGTTACTTATAGATAACCTAGTGTTAAAATTTTGAACCTTAAGTATGAACAGAAAAATGTTATGAATTTTTATCTACAAAATAACTTGCAAATGTTCGCAATTTTTACATATTTCGTATAAATTGGAACTTTGAGCACTTATAAAAAAAATTGTGACTTACGATTTTAGATTTTTTTTTACCAGTTAAGGAACAACTTATAAGAAACCTTGTATTAAATTTTCAAGATTTTCTGGCCCGCCAAAAAAATTTTATCGTTATTTTCAAAAAAAATACTTAAAAAAATTGAAAATTTCAATTGTCTATAAATAGCTCAATAAAAGTCAAATACTTTGAAAATTTAACGTTGTATAGAGAACGCTAATCTAAACATTTGGTGAAAATTTCAAGTATTTACATCGATTAGTTTTTGAGTTTTAGCAAAATAAAAAATTTGATTTTATGGAAAATGGTTTTGGGTAAAAATTCCCGTTTTTCCCTTATTTTTTTAGGATTTTTCCCGTCGCATTTAAATTAGAATAAAATTGTAAAATAAATTTACAATAGAAATCCTTTTGATTTTCCCAACGGTCAAATTTTCAATTTCCTTGAAAATGAGTTCAATTATATTGGGAACTATAAATTTCCCATTATGTAAATACTAGTGATGGGCATAATCGAGATATATAATCGAGATATCTCGATTATGAAAATTATATTGATTATATAATCGAGATATTTCGATTACGAAAATAATATCTCGATTATATTATAATCGAATGATTATATTATATTCGAATGATTTATTATAATCGAATCATACTTTCTAATGATATCTCGTTTATTAAGTTTATTTTTAAAACAATGAATTATTAGCCTCAAAATAGTCAAAATGTTAATAATCGGATATAAATTATTTGGAATGAATGAATGACGTCCATGAAACGAGGGAATTTAACTAATAAACTATAATAAAACTATTATTAAATTGTTGTTGACTTAATGGGTAATATATTTTTCTAACCATAGGATTATTTGGTAGGACATAGCTATAGTAAAGTTGTTGATATTTACCAAGTATAAATAATGTAAAGATAACATAAGAAAAAGAAACCCGTCTATTGTTATTATTCGATATTTCATTAAAAACAATTCGATTATTTTGAACGAGTGATATCTCGATTATTAATATTTCATTTGGACATTTCGAATGATTATTTTGAGTGATATCTCGATTATTAATATTTCATTTGGACATTTCGAATGATTATTTCGAGTGATATCTCGATTATGAAAATGTCTCGATTACTAATCATTCGATTATTAAAATCATTAGATTATGCCCATCACTAGTAAATACATGAATTTATATAATTCTAGTGATCCTAATCTGTACCATTTAGTAGACATTGCCAGCTGTTGGAATACTTTGGCATTGACATTATTTACATCCGAGTTTTTAAAGTAAAAGTCAATTATTTTTGCTTGACGCCAAACGTATTGAAATAATTGAATAATAAAATATTTGTCAGTAATATTTTTAAAAATAAAAAGTGTTTCTAAATTTAGATTCTATGGAAGTAACTGGTTATAATATAGTCTATTATTGGTAATTCTTCAGCACGAAATGTTGTTATCTGCTTTTTTATTTCGTCCAAATCTTCGGTACTTTGAATTTCAGTAAAAATGTGTACATCACTTAACCAATCAAATGACTGCCAAATATAAATATCCTTATTCTTATAAAATGTAAACAACTCGTTATGGATACTTAGAACAATGGATTTCAAGGAATCTTTATTCTGAACATCTTTTATGAAGTTATCATCTAATTTTATCCTTTCTGTTATCATCAATGCTCGACTTGGCAAAATTAAAGTAAGGGAACTCTGTTAATTTTTAAAAAAAGAGCGTCCCCATCACTTGTTAAACGCTACTAAGCCGTGGGGGCTACGCCCCCACATTCCCTATACCCCTCTTTAAATCATATGAAAAATATTTATAAATAATCAAACTAGAAAAAAATTACTATAAATATTATATTTTATATTTTAGATATAACTAATATTTGTTTATAATGTGGAACAAATTTTTTGTGGCACAATTTGTAGTGATGATTTAAGATAATTTGTTAAATAATAATAATAAATATTATTAAATTAGTTGGGGTACTCCGTCCCCCTGCGTCCCCTCCAAGTCGAGCACTGGTTATCATAAAATGGCTTAAGTATACTTTATCTTTTATTGATTATTTTATACATTGCAAATCATACAATATTTTTCTGTTCTCACTTTTATCACATAGACATCGTACTTTTAGAAAATAAATCCAATTACTGCACATTATTAAATACAAACTGAATACATTATAATTAATGTAATTATTATTACTCAAATGATACAAAACTAAATGAATATGTTTACAAATTATATTGAGGAAATCAATATGTAATACATTTTCAATCGAATTAAGGTTGATACTAAAATGAATTTGTTCCTCGAGGTAATAATTATTTTCAAGATCATCTAAAAAATGAATTTTAATATTTTCGATAACTTCATGTAATGGTTGAGTAAATAAATATAAATAGTTAAAATTTCAGGGTACGAATTTACTTATATATTGGTGTATAAATGTAGATGAAATCGAGACATCGTGGAATATGAGTACATACTGTCAGTACATAGTCTTATTGAAATAAATCAATTATTTTTTGTTCAAGATTTCTTTCTGTGGATTTCTCAATTTGATTTGGAAGTTCTTGTGTAATAATTTTCTATTTGTTTTAAAATTATTAATAAATTATTCTTTAAGTTATGAACATTTAAGTGATTAATGTATTTACCATACATTAATTCCGATATTTCACTTTCAATCGATATTAAATCTTATTTTGCTATATGACTGAAATAAATGTTCACGGTTTCATTCAATTATTTTTAAAAATATTTATTGGGTTTGTATCCATCGAATCAAATTCACTTGAAAAAGAATGAATATCACCGATTGTTTTGGAGCACGTACGAGTAATTGTATTCCATGAAAAACTAAAAACTTAAGTAAATACATGGTGATATGTATTTTTAAAAAATCGTATAGAAATATTTGAGTACTTATTAAAGAATATACTCGATTAATTGATACATTTTCCTAGATGTTTAGTTATTTTTTAGATTTTCCGTCTTAGAAACACTGGTTGAGTGTACTTACAAAATATAAAAAAACATAATTTGGTACATTTTTTATACACTAAAACAAATAAAATGTGTCTTCATTGCCAATTGTATACTCAGCATTTTTTTATACACTATATACGTTTTTACGATTATCAAATAAAATCTTACCAACTCTAAATGTTGGACAGAAATTTAACTTCAAACCTACATGTATTATTGAAATTAATTTAAATATTTGTTTTTTTTATATATATTCTAGATGAAAGATTTTTATCGTTTAATGTTTATCGTTAAAAAAAAAAATTATAAGTCACTATTATTATAACCCATAAAAGACAAGTTAGTTAGTTGGATGATCAAGTTATTACTTTCCTCCGTGTTCAAAGGAGATATTTTGGGGTTACAAAGTTTCAAGAGCCGATTACTGCAACTGGATAATATTTTAAGCTATATATAAAATCACTTACTGAGTCGATACGCCGATGATCCGATCACTTAAGACTATTGTAGAGTAGAGTGAAGGATACTCCTCGACACTAGCACAGAAGATGTAGAACTTAAAAATGAATGCAAAGCAATCGCATTTAGATCATCACAATAAGCTCTTGTGAGGATCTTGACGATCAGTACATACGAATGTGACCAAAAGTTCGTTATACTGACAGCCTATGGGTAAAATGCTTATGAGAGGGTTGTGTGTCCCTGTTATATAGGGACATTTGGTAGGATGAACCTTTGACCGTTCCTTTGATTGTTTGACCTATTTAACTTTTCAATAGGTTATTGTACGTGCATGTTGCCAGCACCCCCCCAGTAAAAAATCTAAAAAAAAATTATGCAAATAATTAGCATGCAATTCGCATGAATTTGCACGACCAATCCCGAAATTCGCACGACACCCTTTCCCCTTCAAAATCGAAAATCCATGGGGGAGGGGCTGGCAACACGTCTCACCAGCCCCCCCCCCTTGGTAAATATTAATATATTCAAAATTTTTTTTTTACGAAAAATTAGCATGGAATTCGCATGAATTTGCAAGACCGATTTCGAAATTCGCATGACACTCCTTCCCCTCTAAAATCGAAGATCCAGTGCGTATCGGCAACACATCTTGCCTTCCCCTCCATCTAGTCAAAATTAACATATTGAACATTTTTTTTTTTACAAATATTTAGCACGCAATTCACATTAATTTGCACGACCAATCCCGAAATTCGCACGACACCCCTTCCCCTCTAAAATCGAAGATCCAGTGCGGATCGGCAACACATCTTGCCTTCCCTTCCGTCTGGTAAAAATTAACATATTGAACATTTTTTTTTTTACAAATATTTAGCACGCAATTCACATGAATTAATATAATATTATAAAATTATTATTATTATAAACTATTAAATATTTTAAATATTTAAATGTTATGTACATTTTTTGATTTAATATGAAATGAAACAATATATTTTTTATATATTTTTTTTAATACTTTTGTGCATGAATAATAAAAAATATTGATATTTGTAAATTAAGAAATGTTTTATGACTTCAGTCAACAATGTACTTTTTTCAGTTCATAAAATGTTATATTTAAATTAATATTAAATAAATACATATGAACATTGCCGTTATGTAAAAAGAGCCAAAAGAAAATGTAAATCATTTTATTTTTAAATTTTAAATTTTTATAACTTCATAATTTTACTATTTTACACTTGTATAGTACAATTACAATGTATTTGTACAAAATGTTTGCTATATAATAATAAACATAACAAATGTATATGAAAAATCTAATTCATAGTATGAATAACTAACTAAGGATTATCTACACTACATGCATATACATCGGTACATGTATATGTCTTGTTTCTACTGAATACAGTTGACATAAACTGAAAAAACTCATCGCTATAACGTAATTCATTATTGCGTTTACGTTTTGGAACCATTGTATACAACTCAATATGCACACAATTATTCCGTATGAAAGTCGGGCTCACAACTGGTGAACGAAAAAAACAAATACGGCATAGCAGTGGTGGTAATTCCCATCTATCAATATCATCGAACAATCTATATTAACCAATATTAGTTATATTTATGTAATTTATAATGAATTATTTTTATTGTCAATACAATTATTATACAACGGGCTATACTTAATGATACCATATAGATTACACGCCACCGCGATTCCGATAACGTTCGTATAATTGCTAATTTCCGATAACCAGTCCTCAACGGTGGACGCATACACCTTCTTCTTTTTTTTTTTTTCTATTAATAAGTCACAACAACTTTGGTTATTGACTTTTGTTATACATAGTAAAATAGTATAAATATGTGTTTAGATAAAGAATATTACATTTTATACATATAGAGAGGAATCGGAGGGTGAGTTATACAATTCAAGTTTGAGGTGTGAGCGAATATTTAGATTAGTTTATATAATTTGGTAAGTTTTAAGAAGGTGAATATTTTTTGGGTGTTGTCTGGATCAGATTCTAATGCTTCTTGAAGGTTGTCAGCTAGTATACACGTTCTATTAAACGCTCATGATGTTATGGTAACATTCTTCGGTGTCGCACAAATCAATAAAATTACTCCCAACCATAAGACATGTACATGTCAAAAAATGCTAATTTAAAGAATTTTAAATTTCAAAACTTTTTTCAGAAGTGAATAGTATGTTTTTAAATGAATTGTAATTTTTATGTTCGATATTGGTAACATTAGTACCTGTTCTTTACATTTACAGAGTCCTGAAACCTACACGAAAAAAAAAACTTATATATTTTATAAAAAATTAAAAAAAAGACCACTAGATTTTATTAACTTCGTGATATCGAAAATAAATGTCAAATTTGTTGGAGTAAAGTTAACTTAAATAGTATTTAAGTTTGCATTAATATCTCTTCAGCATTAGAATCTCTACAATCATCCAAATCAAATGCTATATTAATTAATATCGGTGATATTTATATTTTAAAATTTACAGGTTACCCTGTGCAGACTAATTGGATAAATATATAAAATTTACTAAGTATAAGAAGAACTTTGAATCATGGATAAAAGATTTACTTAGGAACTTAAACAGCGTTAGGGCTGTAGACACGGGTGTTTAAGGGTTTAGATACCTTCTTCTACGTTTAAGAACAATTATAAAAGTAGAAATTAATTTTTTTCATGCACAAAAGTATTAAAAAAAATATATAAAAAATATATTGTTTAATTTCATATTAAATCAAAAAATGTACATAACATTTAAATATTTAAAATATTTAATAGTTTATAATAATAATAATTTTATAATATTATATTAATTCATGTGAATTGCGTGATAAATATTGGTAAAAAAAAAATGTTGAATAGGTTAATTTTGACCAGACGGAGGGGATGGCAAGATGTGTTGCCAACCCGCCCTGGATCTTCGATTTTAGAGGGGAAGTAGTGTCATACGAATTTCGGAATAGGTCTTGCAAATTAATGTGAATTGCGCGCTAATTATTTGTAAAAAAAAAATGTTCAATATGTTAATTTTTACCAGACGGAAGGGAAGGCAAGATGTGTTGCCGATACGCACTGGATCTTCGATTTTAGAGGGGAAGGAGTGTCATGCGAATTTCGAAATCGGTCTTGCAAATTCATGCGAATTCCATGCTAATTTTTCGTAAAAAAAAAATTTTGAATATATTAATATTTACCAAGGGGGGGGGGGAGGCTGGTGAGACGTGTTGCCAGCCCCTCTCCCATGGATTTTCGATTTTGAAGGGGAAGGGGTGTCGTGCGATTTTCGGGATTGGTCGTGCAAATTAATGTGAATTGCGTGCTAAATATTTGTAAAAAAAAAAATGTTCAATATGTTAATTTTTACCAGACGGAAGGGAAGGCAAGATGTGTTGCCGATCCGCACTGGATCTTCGATTTTAGAGGGGAAGGGGTGTCGTGCGAATTTCGGGATTGGTCGTGCAAATTAATGTGAATTGCGTGCTAAATATTTGTAAAAAAAAAATGTTCAATATGTTAATTTTGACTAGATGGAGGGGAAGGCAAGATGTGTTGCCGATCCGCACTGGATCTTCGATTTTAGAGGGGAAGGAGTGTCATGCGAATTTCGAAATCGGTCTTGCAAATTCATGCGAATTCCATGCTAATTTTTCGTAAAAAAAAAATTTTGAATATATTAATATTTACCAAGGGGGGGGGGCTGGCGAGACGTGTTGCCAGCCCCCCCCCCATGGATTTTCGATTTTGAAGGGGAAGGAGAGTCGTGCAAATTTCGGGATTGGTCGTGCAAATTCATGCGAATTGCATGCTAATTATTTGCATAATTTTTTTTTAGATTTTTTACTGGGGGGGGGGGCTGGCAACATGCACGTGGTTATTGTTGGGTGAGGCCTCTATTATTTGAATTTTGATGTCTGTACGCATATCGAAATAACCATTATTCTATGGTTTTTAGAAGATTAGTAGTGTAGCTACATCGTTACAATTCTTTTTTGACGTATTATATACTTGAATGATGCACATTATTACACGATTACCGAAATAATCTGATTTTTACGAATTACTCTAAAGTAATTATTATAGATATTATACGAGTATACACATTAAATAAAACAGGACTCAGACAACTTTCATGCAAAAGATCCCTATAAGATATGTGAATGTTAACTGAATCAGATGAAGAAGGCAAATGTAAATAACATAGATACATAAAATAAAGAAATTAGAAAATTATAGAATATATTAGAAACATTAAGATCCTGGAAATGAGATACAAGCAGTGCCGTCCCGAGGGCAGGGCAAACGGGGGTACTTGCTCAGGGCCTCGCGTTTTAAGATAGCTTCAAATTATATTCTGTCCATTATGAAATAAATTAAAAAAAAACAGTTTTAGCGTTTTATCCACGACTTAAAATTTAGATTGTTATAAGTCACCATCGACACGTTATCGTTAAATTTAATATAGGACGTGTTTAATTGGTATACAATACCATTGATTAAATATACTTATTTATACACTTATATTTAATCAATGACAATACTATCTAGCGTTTTAATATTTACTATTGACTATTCTATTTTTAAAGTGGGTATTTATTATACTTCCTATTATGGCTATAATAGTTCCCAACCCGACGTCGTTATCTGTTGTAATAGAGCATAATATAGGTAATATAAGTAGGTACTTTTATAGTTTATTTTGTACAATTTATTTGCTTTTAAAGTGTTGTTCGGTGTCTGTCCGCTTCCGCTGTCTTAATTTGTTGTCAAAAATACGTGAGTATCCACTATTATCTATTTTATAATAATATTTTATTTTTTACAACAGTTATAAAATTATTTATTAAGCAAAATAATGTAATGCTACGATCTCACTTTTACATAGTTCTGTACACGTTACGAATTTTTAAAGATAGATTTTAATTTCAATCCATTGGTACCAGGGGCGGATCCAGAATTTTTTTACGGGGGGGGGGGCGCAAAATAAATTGTTTAATTACGACTAACCTACCTGAATTGTAACATAATACGTAAAAGCAACAAAAATTATGTTGGCCCATAGCCTTCAGGAATATATAAATTAAAAAATTGAATTAAAAAAACATTCTCAAGCAATTATTTTTAAGTAAGAAATTTACTAACCGTGGCTATAACATACCAACACACTAGTCAATACACAATAAATATAAAATAATATTATTTTATTTTTCGTAATTGTAAATTTCCCTAGTTAGTAGTTGTATTGAACCACGAAAATAAAAATAATCGAAAACCCAATATATTTTAAGCCTATTTAGGGGGGGGGGGCGTACGCACTTCCTTCCCCCCCTTCCCTTGGATCCGATCCTGATAGGTACTGATTCAAATAGGAACATTATTAGCTAACTCGAACTTGAACTCAAAATTCTTTTCATATAATTCTTTTTATATTTTATATTTTTACATAAGTAATTTTTTTTAAAATAACGATTGGCCGGCCAGAAAATTTTGAAAATTTAATACAAGGTTACTTATAAGTTATTTCTTAACTGATAAAAAAAAATCTTAAATCATAAGTCACAATTTTTTTTTATTAGTGCTCAAAGTTCCAATTTGTACGAAATATGTAAAAATTGGGAAAATTTGCAAGTTATTTTGTAGATAAAAATTCATAAAATTTTTTCTGTTCATACTTAAGGTTCAAAATTTTCACACTAAGTTATCTATAAGATATTCTTAAAAATTCTTTAAAAAAATTTCTACCAGACTTAGAGGAAAAAATGTTATGACTGTTTGAAATTTAAATATTTACGAAATTGCATAAAATAGCGATTTATTCTCATACGATTTTAAATATTTGTTATAATTCAAAAAGTATAAGTCGCAGATTTTTGAAATTTCTACTAGCTGTTAAGATTGGTATTTCCTTTATGTCATATTTTTTTCAAAATATAATATTGATTTGTAAGCCACTTATAGGCATTTAAAATATTCGATTTTTTACATTTTATTTTTATAATCGGTGATAAAAAAAATTTGGCTCCTACAAAATACTTGAAAATTTAATAGAAGATTCCACAGAAGTAGTTCTTAATGTCATTAAAATCCATACGCACAATTTTTTTATAAGCGTTTGAACAGCGAATATTGACATAAAATTACATGTAAAATATAATACAATGTATATAATATTCTAGACTGACAAACTATGTTGCTGTATTCAACTGCCAACCCATCCTTATTGAAAAATATATTTATCGTTTCAAAATAAAATATACTTTTTACAATATTTATAAATAACAATGTATTATATCCTAGACAAACATATTAACTCCGTTCAGAATCGTTTCCGAACAGCAGAGCGAGGCCCATCCAGTACTTTCTTTTTTTATCTATAACATTAGATATTATTGAATAGTCAAGGCCTTTTACTCACAACACTATTCAAATTAAATTAAATGGTTTAGCAATTGAAATTACTAATCGGTCAAGTTAGATGCGCTTTTTAATCTCATCGATAACAATTTTTACTCGGTCACTGATAACATGCATTGCATAGGTCTTCCCAATTTCGGTTGATTGTGACTATATAATTCGATAACTGACATAATGGAAATTGTAATCAAAGCATAAATGATTTGTAAAATATTGAAAAAATATTGGGAGATCCAGGTCTCATAAACCCTTTCCCCACCCTGAGATACGACCTTGTACAAAATAATAATAAACCATACATGTTGTGCTGATCATTAATTACACAATAATATATTTCTAATCGTTATTAGATAACTCATGTATTTCGAACGTAGCTTCATTTTCCTTGATTTTGATCGTAACATTGCCTCTGCAGAATAAAAATTTTGTACACAAATTTAGCCAAAGATTATTTGTATATTTGTGTGTGTGTGTTGCCTTTTAAATGACCACAAATATACAACAAAACAAATATTATATGTTTCAACATCTCAAGATTCAACTAAGATATGGATATTGGAATGTTGATATTATATGGTTTCTGTGAGATAATTATATACAATTTTTCGCAATTTTTCAAAAACCATACGATGCTGAACTTATTTTTATGGGACAGTAATGTAGGAAGTCTACCATTATAAAAAAATTTTCGTTTTATAAACACGACAAATAACTTATAATAATCTTGAATTGGATACTCTTAACATAACTAGATGTTCGTTTAAATAATGATTGTTTACAATTGTTGGGTTCTAAGCTTTCACAGTGATTTAATGCTGACGCGGTCCGCTCGGCAGTCGTTATCAAAACGTCGACTTCTCTAATCAACCACCAGACCGTGGTGCGCACCGTCAACACGACACCCGGTTTCCCATGTGACAGGTGGGGGTGACACCTGGAACGGTCGTAACGACGTCCGATACGCACCACCACCGGACCGACTGTCTTCCCGCGTTCGTCGGTGTGGACCTATCTCGCGGCACCTTATTTTCAATGTTCTTATTTATCATTTTTGGTTTCTGTGATGCGATGAAATATACGTATTTTTATTACTATTATTACATTAATGTAATTTTGTGCGGCCGACCACCTACGCGACCAACTACAATGCATTATGAATTTCTCGGTCAAAATGTCGAAATGTCAAAATGTTAGATAAACATAAATTATGATTGTGGTCAGTGTGCCGAGCTCTAAAAAAAGTACTGTTGTCAAATTTATTTTCAGAAGGTACTACCCACCAAAATTTTTCCAACCAAACCCGTGGGGACTACGCTTCCACACCACCATACAATCACAAATTTCTATTTGATTTTAAATATAGCGATTTACAAAATAAATTAGTAAAAATTAAAGAACCAAGATTCAAAGACTTCATTCATCTATAATATAAAAATGAATCGCAAAATGTATTGGTAAGCGTATAACTCAACAACGCCTGCACCAATTTGGCTAATTTTTTTTTTTTTAATGTTCGTTGAAGTCCAAGGATGGTTTTTACAGTGAGAAAAATTCGAATAATTGTTGGGAAGATCCTTAAAACAGCCCTTACTATAATATGGATAATATAATATTGATCGTCTCCATGGCAATGTAATCACTGATCAAGAACATCAAGGCTAATTTAAAAAGGGGATTGACCACCCCTGGGAGGTGCACAAACAGGAATGTTGAGATTTACGATAGACATTTTTGCTTATAAATGGTTGCTATGGGGGTTAAAAGATTTGAGAATAATATTTATTTATTAGTGGTTGCCATTGGTAATACAGTGAAACCTCTATATAGTGGACAGCCACGGGGAATTAAAAATTGTCCACTATAGAGAGTTGTCCACTATTGAGAAAACCTATTACGCATACATTTATATGCGCATACATTTTTGCCGGGGAATTTAGAAGTGTCCACTATTGGGAAGGG
The DNA here is from genome assembly GCA_034509805.1 of Sipha maydis. Lineage (NCBI taxonomy): Eukaryota > Metazoa > Arthropoda > Insecta > Hemiptera > Aphididae > Sipha > Sipha maydis. Next base: position 18,537 of record JASXSY010003358.1, read on the forward strand.
TCCACTATTGAGAGGTGTCCATTAATAGAGGTTTCACTGTATATAAAATTAATATAATGAATTACCCGACGTTGCAAGGTAACCAAAAAATAAACAAAAAAAAGAACCGGATGGGCCTCGCTCTGCTGAAAACTTGGGGGTGAAGTGCGACTCTTCATAGGATAAGTCATTATAATGGATTTGTTAAATTTGAATTCAATGATAGGTATCATTGTATACAAAAAACGATTCTGAACGGAGATGATATGTTTGTCTAGAATAAAATACAATGTTATTTATAAATATTGTAATAAGTATATTTTATTTTGAAACGAAAAATTTAGTAAAATCGAAAATTTAAATTGTCTATAAATAAGTCAAAATATGTCAAAATACTTTGAAAACTTAACCATGTATAGAAAACGTCAATATAAAGATTTCAAGTTGTTGTGATTTTTGGTTTTTGAGTTAGAGATTTTTAAAAAAATTTAATTTGTAAAAACGTGATTTTGCGTAAAATTTCCCATTTTTTCGTAATTTTTTTATCGTCTTTTTCGATTTTTTTAAAAAGACTAGCCAAAGTACCATCTACATCACCGATTGTAAAAATAAAATGTAAAAAAATCGAATATTTTAAATGCCATAAGTGGCTTAAAAATCAATATAATATTTTGAAAAAAATATGACATAAAGAAAATGCCAATCTTAACAGCTGATAGAAATTTCAAAAATCTGCAACTTATACTTTTTGAATTATAACAAATATTTAAAATCGTTTGAGAATAAATCGCTATTTTATGCAATTTCGTAAATATTTAAATTTCAAACAGACATAAAATGTTTTCCTCTAAGTACGGTATAAATTTTTTTAAAGATTTTTGAAGATTAGCTTATAGATAACCTAGTGTTAAAATTTTGAACCTTAAGTATGAACAGAAAAATTTTTATGAATTTTTATCTACAAAATAACTTGCAAATGTTCGCGATTTTTACATATTTCGTATAAATTGGAACTTTGAGCACTTGTAAAAAAAAATTGTGACTTACGATTTTAGATTTTTTTTTATCAGTTAAGGAACAACTTATAAGAAACCTTGTATTAAATTTTCATGATTTTCTGGTCGGCCAATCGTTATTTTAAAAAAAAATACTTAAAAAAATTGAAAATTTCAATTGTCTATAAATAGCTCAATAAAAGTCAAAATACTTTGAAAATTTAACGGTTTATAGAGAACGCTATTCTAAACATTTGGTGAAAATTTCAAGTATTTACATCGATTAGTTTTTGAGTTATAGCAAAATAAAAAATTTGAGTATGTCGAAAACTGGTTTTGCGTAAAAACTCCCGTTTTCCCCTCATTTTTTTTAGGGTTTTTCCCGTCGCATTTAAAAAATTTGAAATTTTTTTACTCTTGACCCCCTAAAGTACCAACTAGATTCACTTTCCTTTCAGAAAAGTTGCTACATAAGCAAATCAAAGCATTTTTACTGCCAAAAAAGGTGTCGTCAGACACAAAAATAAAAAAAAAACACACATCATTGTAAAACCAATAGATTCCATCACTCCGTTCAGAATCTAAAATAAGCTTAGTACCATAGAATACCCTTCTAAATTTATTGGTATATTTATAGCGCATATTGCAATTGGGATATTGTATCGGCTAATTTTATTGACGTGCAAGGTGCATATAATGCCATACATATTCCAATACTTGTATCTCATCTCCAGGATCTTAATGTTTCTAATATATTCTATAATTTTCTAATTTATTTATTTTATGTATCTGTGTTATTTACATTTGCCTTCTTCATCTGATTCAGTTACCATTCACATATGTTCACTGATGTTTCAAACTACCGTCCCATAACTATCCTTCCTCATTTATCCAAAATATTGAAACGCTTGTTCTTAATTCGATTCGTTCTCCCTTGAATCATATCCTAATTGATGAGCAGCATGGCTTCCGTCCTGGTAGATCAACTCTTACTTGTAACCTTAGTCTACATTCATATATATATGATTCTTTTCGCGATAACTGCCAAGTAGAAGTAATCTACACAGATTTCTCCAAGGCTTTCGATCGTGTTGATCACAATCATCTTATGTCGACTCTAGACTCCATAGGAATTGGCGAACCATTACTTTCCTGGATTCGCTCATACATTACAAATAGGATCCAATGGGTAACTGTTGATTCAACCTCTTCGGACCGCTTTTCCCCCTCCTCAGGTGTCCCACAAGGTGCTGTTCTTTCTCCACTCCTGTTTGCCCTATTCGTAAACTCAGCGGTCTCCGTCCTCCAGCATGCCAAACTTCTTATTTTTGCTGATGATATGTAAATCTTTTTCCGTATAAAATCCATCTCTGACTGTCACCTTCTTCAAAACGTCCTTCAGCGATTAGTTGCGTTGGGTGAATCTTTGGGGCTAGCTCTTAATATAGCTAAATGTTCAGTAATGACTTTTAGTCGTATTAATGCTGTAATCGAGCATATTTACACCGTAAACAATACCACCTTAACAACCTGTAATAATTATGTAAAGGATTTAGGATTTACTCTCACACGGAACCTGTACCCTAATATGCATATTCAGATAATATGTTGTAAGGCTCTTAAACTGCTTGGTTTCATAAACCGTGTCTCTTCTGACTTCCATTTGCTCTCCCCTCTAAAAACTCTTTTCTGCTCCCTAGTCCGTCCCATCCTTGAGTATGGTTCCGTCCTCTGGGACCCGTCCACCGCTTCCGCAAGTAGCACGATAGAAAGGGTTCAAAGAAAATTCCTCCGTCAAGCTGCTTACAAACTAAAGATAGCCTGTCCACCTCACGATTACACGCCAATCCAACGCCTCTTTTCCTTCGAAAGCCTCACCGATCGTCGTCATTCAGCTAACCTGACATTTCTATCCAATCTTCTTTCATCTAAAATTGATAGTCCTGAATTACTATCCCATGTCTCATTTAATGTCCCCTCTCGCTATACACGATCATATGTTCTATTTCATATACCTTTCTCTTCCTCAAACTACTATCTTAACTCACCGATCATCCGTCTTATGCGCATTGCCAACACTGACCCTTCATTCTCTCTCTGATATTGAGCCACGTTTCCATATTCATGTATTAAAGGGTTCGTCCCGTATTGTAAAATAAAATAAAATAAAAAAAATAAAATATCTTATAGGGATCTTTCGCATGGAAGTTGTCTGAGTCCTGTTTTATTTAATGTGTATACTCATATAATATCTATAATTAATACTTTAGAGTAATTCGTAAATATCAGATTATTTCGGTAATCGTGTAATAATGTCCATCATTCAAGTATATAATACGTCAAAAATAAATTGTAACGATGTAGGTACACTACTAATCTTCTAAAAACCATAGAATAATGGTTATTTCGATATGCGTACAGACATCAAAATTCAAATAATAGAGGCCTCACCCAACAATAACCTATTGAAAAATTAAATAGGTCAAACAATCAAAGGAACGGTCAAAGGTTCATCCTACCAAATGTCCCTATATAACAGGGACACACAACTCTCTCATAAGCTTTTTACCCATAGGCTGTCAGTATACCGAACTTTTGGTCACATTCGT
>JASXSY010003359.1:0-26240 GCA_034509805.1 Sipha maydis
GGATTTTTATTTAAATACGTTATAGGCTAATTTGTATTACATTTTGTGATGAGACCCTGGAAATAATGGTTTAATAATACATAATGATTTTGCAATTTACCAAAGTAATTTAAGATACACAATATTATGATCGAAAATTGTTGAAACGATATAATGCGTAATTATATTAATTTATTCGTCAGATGATAAAATAAAATTAGCAGATATCATAGAAATCTACCTTCACGGATTATTATTGACTAAAAATATTGTAAGACCTGAACTTTAGTACAATTTATTTCACTATTGGCAATATTGTGTACGTAAGTAGATTTGTTAATATTCTGAATTTATCGAGTACTCAATTCACAGCCACCCATAACGCTTATTAATTAGTGAAATTACACGAGTGCTCAATGATAGTGGGTGGGCTTTGTTAACTGGCATGTACAATGATTAACATTTAGGCACCTATAGGATATAATACAAATTATTATTATAAGTTATAAATGGCCAAATTTACAATTTAGATATTTGTGAAACCATTATTACTTAAGAGATAGTTACTATTGGAAAGTTAAAATTATCAACTGCACGGGTTAGTGAGAAATGTTTAGGCTCCACTGACTTAACTTGTTGATGTTTTTTACAAAATATAGGTGTATGTTTACGTACTTATGTGATTGTAAAAAATCAGAAAAACTATTTACTAGGTTGATAAAAATCTGGAAACGTACCAAATGTCCAAATTACTTGAAAAGTGTCCATACAGAAAAAAAAAAAATAATACTGGGAAATGTTCCAACCATTTTGCACACAAAATAATTAGCAACAGTCGTGTATCATCTTGAAAACTGCATGTGGGCATATAACGTAACACTTAAACACTTTTATTTTTTTTTATCGAAGTATAAACCTACCTATTTGACTAAAAAATAATATAACAGTACTTCAAGTACACTGCGTAATATTTAAATTATTATGTGCATAATTTATTTATTATTATGAATCGTTTTGAACTATTATTGGTCAAAAAAATCCGTTTAAATTCTATTTTGTTGCTATGGAAATCTATTTTGAAAAACCGTGATTAACTTTTATTAATAATCGTCCACTACGGTTTGTCTTACAATTTATAACACTAACTTACACATATGCATCTTATCTAGGTTCTTTTTTTATACACTACGAGTAAATTAATACAATTAATGTCATATTCAAATTGTAATTGATAAATTTTAATAATGTGATAACATTATACATTTACAGTAAATTAAAATCATGAAATTACATGAATGTATGGTAGTTTTTAATTAAACACACGATGAACATTATTTAATTTCATTATTTGTGGATTTTATCTAATAATTTTAATCTTGATATCACGTTAATTTGATCTGGCTTTATTTAATATAGTCTTTTAAGGTATTGAAGATTGTATGAACACAATCGTCGTTTACAATTTAGAAACTAAATTAATTTCATATGCCATTTGGGCTAGAGTCGTCTTAAACCACTAATGTTCTTTTTTTTTTTATTTGTTCGATTCGTTAGGTTAAATGCATTATTTTTTTAAAGGAGAAAAAAGGAAAAGTAGAAATCTCATTAAAATGCTGTGGCAATTGTGTATATTGTCACTGGGGATTATAAGAAATACTACAGTAGTGTTGCTAGGGGAATATTACCTGAATGGTGTCGTGCGTGTTAGTATTTTTTGAGTACACGATAGAAAAGAACATTTACTGTTGCAGACATTAATTATTAAATATTAAACTTTCGATAAACATTATAAAAAGAAAAAAAAATTGAATAAAACTGTGTATCTGTATTTATTATGTTTAGAGTGGATTTCAGTAGAATAAACGCGTATAAAACGCCTCAAAAGTTTTGATTTAATGAACTTTTTTAACGACCCTCACAGTTCTATATACTTGTATTCAGTGACATACAAATTTAGGGGGGGGGGTAGAGTCTTGGGATAAATCCTCTAAGGATTAAATAAAATTAAATAAAAAATCCAGCTTTAAAATGGTAAGAATGAAAAATATACTCATCATGAATATTTTAATGTGTGTATAAAATGTAGAATTTTTTTCAATTACGAAGTAATCAAAAAAAAAAATTTCAATGGAACTAGTATACAAAATAGACGTTCTTTAAAAAATTGTTTTTTTTTTTTTTTTTTTTAACCCAAAAATCGTTTACAACTCTAACTCTTCATTATGTCAGTTTACTTTTTCTTTAAGTTCCTTAAAGGTTTTGACTCTTTCGTCACATTTAATTTGTCTTATATAAGAGTTCCAAGGTGGTCCTGTAGTTTTCTTTCCTTCTATCATACCTTCTATACCCCTTAACATAATGTTACGTAACTCTTCTGGGAATATTATGATATGTTCAACCATTTTCTAGCGCATTCCTCTAACCGCATTTTTCTTTGACAATTATAAGTTCTTCTTCGTTTATTTTATATATATATATATTTTATATTATATTATATGTCATATATTTTTCTATCCAGTTTATCGTTTCCATATACCTTTAACACCCTATCTCAAATGTTTCTAATTTATTTTTTCAGCTTCATTTATTACTCACGTTTCACATCCATATATTGCAACACTCCATATATATGTCTCAAAATCTATGTAAATAATTTAATCCCCCCCTTCCTCCCATAAGAAAGTTTAATGTTAGCCACTGTTTGTGTCTATTTATTCATAGATAGTATATTTATTTAGAATAAAAATGATATTTGCGGTCACTTCCTTACAGCAGTATAGTGCTAATGTAAAAGCGATCAGCAAGGATTTAATAATCCAAATTGCACAAGTTCCTCGATAACGAACGATTTCAATAATTTCCTTTTAATATTTTACCATTGACGTGCATATGCAGATTCCGTATAATATTACAATGATATATTTATAAAAAACCCACCTGTCGATTATCAAGTTTTTATTACAATAATATTACTCGTGATAATAACGTCGTTGTACTATACCTTGTACCTTAACGCATATATGTTTTTTCTTTGTGCTGAAAAACGATTAAATCGGAATTATAAATTTGCATAGTGATCTCGAGGACTGTTGTCGCAGTGATGTTATACAATTTAATATATATATATATATATAACTAAAAAATATGGTTTCCCATGGGCAAGTATACAGTAGCTTGCGGTATCAATTACTTTAAATAAAATATTTGCTTTATTCCTTTCACTCGTCGATTCCATTAATGTTGTGTCGCAGTCTCCCTTCGTGGCGATATAAACTGGGAAAAAAATATCCAAAATTCTGTGTGAACAAATCGTCTGTGAAAATATTTGAATCCAACAACGCATACATTGAATAATATATACTGATACTGATCGATTATACAATATGAACGAGTGTAATTATTAGAATCGTTAACTCAAAACTATGCGAATATACATTGAACGATGGGCTGCACTTGAATTTCGTCTCGAAATAAAAAAACTCGATAAGTAAGTGCGGTAGACGATTACACAAATTGCGTCTGGCCTTATCTAAATGAATGAACAAGAAATATGAAAATGGTGAATTAACTCATCTCGATTTCGTTGAAAAGGTATCGTTCAAATTTTTACCAGTCTTATAATTATTAAATTGTTTTATTATAAAATGCATTTACAATCTGTACATGTTTTTGCACAATAAGAAAATTTACGAGCATGATATAACATAAATAACAAACATGAATAAGCGAAAAGGGAAGCAATCCAGTGACCGGACCCTATTTTAGATGAGGATAGAATATCTAGATCAGAAGATCGCGGCACCATCGTTTTTTAAGCCGACGAATATGGTTGCCCGGTATCGTGAGAGAATATTGATTTGAGTGAGTTGGATTGGGTAGATAGTTTACAGAGGCATTTTTTTATAGTGTGTTATGGTTAAATTATCGACGGTATCAATATTTAGGTCTTTATGAAGAGAGTGGTGGTTGACATACTAAGAAGCGGAAGTAATTTGGCGAAGATAGATTGATTGAAAAATTTGGATTTTATATTATTATTATTAATTTTTTTTTTTTTTGTTGGTTTGGTTTATAATTTTTTAAATCTAAATTTTACTTTTTAATCTTTTTCATTTTTTAATATTATTATAATTATAAATAAATATAATTTAATTAACATACTTCTAATTGTGTAATAACAATAAAAAAACAATATTTTTAACCTTCCTTAATTAATAATTTGCTATTGACATTACTAAGTCTGTATAAAAGGGGAAGGAAAATAATGTTTTTACTTTGGAATGCAATTCATGTGGAAAATGGATTTCAGGACGCAATTCACGTGCACCGGAACGATGTGTTTTCTTTCTGACAGTATTTTTAATAAAAGATACTCGGAATTTTCTGAAATTTGTATCCAGAGAGAGAGAGAGAGAGAGAGAGAGATAGAGAGAGAAATAGTAACTAAAATTCGTGTATGTTACTACTGTGCATCTAATTCCACATTCTAAAATATTTTAAAATAATTAACATAGTATTGCACATATGACTTCGTCGTATGATTGTTTTTACTATTTATCAATAATTAGATGAATACAACCTAAGACGACCTTCTAATCTTGGAAAGTTTAGTTAAGTGTATTATAATGTTAAACAATAAATCAATATACATTTATTTTTATACATAATTATAACTTTTTTTAGAGTAAGTTTTAAAGATTTTAAACGAATACATGTTAATTTTCCATAATGATCAAATAAAATATTCGAAATATCGAATAAAAATGTGCAAAAGCTAACAAAAATAAAAGTACTGCACACTTTAAATTTGCCAGTTGCACACAACTTCGGACTCCGTAGAGAGAGAGAGAGAGAGAGAGAGAGAGAGAGAGAGAGAGAGAGGGAGAGAGAGTGAGAGAGAGAGCTAGACAGAAAAACACCGGAGGATCTATCAGTCGTCACCGCGTACGTACCTATTAGCGCGTTTAAGGACGTTACGTTATGCGCGGCAAAAAAGGACATCACTTACCTGGCAGGTGAGCCGAGTGCGGTTCCTTCGACTCTGGTTGACCGCGTTGATTAGGAACCAGTTGAGCACGGCCAGCACCAACAGCGGTACGCAGATGAACGTGACGATGCAAAACCAGTTGTACGCTTTCTTGTAAATGTCGTTCCGGCCCAGCTCGGTGCTGCTCTTCTTGAACTTGCCCGTGGCCGGGTCAATGGCGATGTGCCACTCATGCGGCGTGGTGGCCGTGCACGCGATGCAGAACAGCGCGACGATGAGTATGACGCGTTTGGCCCGGGACTCGGTGCACAGCACTCGGCCGCGTAACGGATGGCACACGGCTATGTACCGCTCCACGGTGAACGAGACCGTCAGCAGCACGGATGTGTTACCTGTGTGCACGGATACACCATGTGTTGCGTATTAGGGGTGGGCATGAGATTCGAGGATCTGAATTTCCCGCACATCCGGATATTCGAACAATCCGGATTTGAATGCAATTCTTATCCGGACTTGCCGAATTATCCGGATCATCCGGATTTGTGGGTTGGATTTTTTGTGACCTATAATTGTTTTGAATTTATGGTAAAATAAATCGTTTCATTTTATCGAACTTAAAAATTTAAAACAACAAATCCTAATATTATATTTTATGAAATACAGTAAATTTATCTTGATCTCAAAACAATTTTTTATAATTTATTATTAGTCGCCGAAACAATTTGTTGAATTGTTGAGTTTATTTTATACCTCTATGACCTATAGTGATATCACGAATGAAGGTCTAACAAACTTATCTTTAGTGCACACCTTTGATCAAATTAATTAGTTAATGCGAGTGTGAAAATAAGTCATTGGACAAAAAAATTGAATTAAACAGTCAGGATACTCCATGAAATCCGGATTTTCATCACTAGTTGTAATATTACGCGCGATACGATGTACCAATCGGTTGGTTCCGTTCCCGTCTCCGTTGTTTATACTTGTTACGGGAAAAAAATATTTTTCGATCAGCTGCTTATTTTAAAATGTTATTTATCGTGTACAAGCGTTTATTTATTTCTGGCCGACGCTACTCCTTTTCTTACGGGACATTAATTTCTAGGTCAAGAAACGACTTTTTTTTTTAAGGAACCACAGCTATTTTAATCATACATTTTATAAATGAAATCATTCCTCCCTTCCAGGACTGGAATGGAACAACCCGTGCACTAATTTCTATCCAACCACAAGAATGACATTTTATGGTTTTCCCAACTCTCAAAGGAAAAAATTACATTTTCAAGATTAATCAACCGTATCCCATAGCAAGTTAATCGATAACTACAAATACACATATTGTATGCGTACGTATTTTTTATTCTGGATGAAATCAACTTTGCCCTCATTATGTTATCACTAAGAATTCCACTCTGAAAGATAATAAGATTAATTTATAGTGAATCCATCAACGAAACTCGTGAGCTACTCAGAGCTCCGATATGAACTTCCGAAATTTCCGAATTTGGCTTACTCATATAACTCCGAAAATGGTATACTTGTATATTGAACTCATTAGTGTTTGGAATTATAATGACGTACGTCGACTTTTAAACTCCAACATTTATTTATGTTAACTATGAGTTTATCAAAGACTTTGTTATAGAAAATGTTCATTATAAATCTTCCTCGAAAATGTACTATATGTACTATAGCAGAATAAATGATAGACTTAACACAATATTCAAATCAACCATTTTGCTATAGTGTTCGTATTTAAGTGCTGATGTATAAAGCTTCATTATATTATGATTTCTTGATGGAAAAAGTTTTATTGGAAATTATACATAATTTTATAAATGAAAAATTATTAACATTATAATATTAACATCCAAAAAATATCCGTTTTCACCCACAGTTATGTTTCGATTGACGTAATACGTTTAAAATATTTACACCATATACGTGTATTTATGTATACAATGATAATCCGTTGACTGTCAAAGAGAAAGGCTAACAACGGTTTTGATCAGAACGGTATTTCGCGGTGGTGCAGTTACGGTGGGACTCGCTAGAATTGGGGGTGAGTTAGCTTAACATACGAGTCGACGGTGATCAGCCAGCCGAATGTTATGGCATCTTACGGATGGTACAAAATATAAGCGTACTCGGTGTCACTGTCTGATGTTAATAATGACTTTCGATGGTGTACTCGTGTCAAAAATCTCCGTCCATTATCTAGTCACGTAAACATACTTATTTGGTATAAATGTGTGATAAGCAGCCATAATGGCTAGCGTCAGAGTCTGTATGGGTTGAAAAGTAATTACTAGTAAGGTATATGCTTTACCTCGAAACCACATTTACGGTTGAGAACCCATGTCGAATAGCATAATATATTTGTTAGGATTAAAGGGACAAACATAATTTTTGTTTTGATATAAAATAATATTTTATTTTATTTTCGTTCCGATTATTTTTTTGAGGTGAAGCTTTTTTAGAATTGTTTTCTTGTTTGACAGAAATTTTAGTGTGGTAAATGTTAAAACAATAAAAAAAACAATAAATATAATACAATTATAACATTTGGAGATGTTAAAATTATAAAATGAAAATCACAAGATAAAATGCAAAAAATTAATGAAAAAAATAATTGAAAAATAAAATATTAAATTATATGGTTCTATGTAAGTATTTTACGTTGAAATTTTTTAATATATTTCTCATGCTATATCTTTCTCTAGGATATAATCAAATAATATATTTTTTTTCTTATAGAAAATGTATAATTTGTTTCGGTGTTTTTAAAAATATTACATACGTAAATAAACAGGAAATATTTAAATAATTTAATTATTATAAATAACTATACGTATAAGCTCCTGAGTAATGGTAATTATTGATTATTGTGTCAAAGTTATATTTATTATTTATACGTATATAAAATATCGTTGTAAAAATCAAATGAACAGAAGAAACACTGAGTTATTGATCCCATCGTTTTTTCGATAATCATTAATATTTTCGACAATGCAAAACAGTGTAGTATTAATGATTGTAAAATATCGAACATAGACATCAAGTTTACAAAATTAATAGCGGTTCATTAATCTCCTTTTTGAACAACACTATTTAGAAAGCATAAACAGTTCAACAATATTGATCATTAAGTATGATAAGCTTTCAAAGTTTAATGCTCGGTTCCGAAAAATAATTCAAACCACAAAGTATATTCGTTTTAATAGAAAATTAATATCCGAAGGTAATATTTAATTAAAACATAATGATTGTATTTTATCTGTTCAGTAGTTCTGAGTATTAATAATTTGGTGTTTTACATATACATTGCATTGTATTTCGTATACTGTTTTTCAATCTTTGTGCGTGTACAGAAACAAATAACAATGAACCGATCAATGCACATACAAAGATCAAACTAAAAATTTGAACGAACCTGAGAGTACATGAATACATGCTTATAATAAATTAAGCCAAGTTGAATAGATCCATGTTAGTTTTGAAATATAATAGGTATTAACAAAAACATCACGTTCGCGTTCTCATTACAGTTATGATTGTATGTATACATTTACATGATAGTAGATTTGAATATTTTGGTGAGCAATGGTCTTCTGTGTATAAGTTGTGTACTTATAAAATATTTAAATTAAATTAATTTATCATTGTATCACTCATCTATACCATAGTTGATAATGACGATACCGAATCGACATTATGCGAATTGTTCATGTTAAGTAATTTCGATTAAAATGGAAAAATTAAAAGGATTATAAAAGTATTCATAGGAGTATTATAGGTAATTCGGATGCATGTGTTGTAATGTCTTTTTAGAACTTTACCTAGTATTTTTTAATACTATTTATAGACGTTTAACATATTGAATAATTTTCATAATAATACCATCATTTTTTTGCCAAATTTTTTTGATATTCACATTAGTGCGCAGCACAGAAACAACTGAAACAAATAAAATACCGAATATACCAGTCATTAAATTTCCGTAGATTCTAATTATTATGTGTTAACATACAGTAGATTTATAAGACTCGAAATTCTATGAAAACGTGAAATTATAATTTTATAGTTCTTAAGAATTTACTATATTCTAAAGATCATTTCATTCACAAAGAATATCACGGAATGAGAAACAAATTGGCTTTGTCTATTATAATTATCTATTTACCTATTAGTTTTACTGAATTTGACATAACAACCGTTCAAGCATGGTAATTAATGAACTTAAAAATAATGAAGATTTATCATTTGAAATGAATAATTTCTCATATTTATTTAGTATTTCGGCGGTTAATGGAAAAAAACAATATTTCTTCAAAGGAAAATCTTATAATATTCGGAGAAATGAAAGTTTTTACTTTCTTTCAGTTTACTCTTCTTTTTAATCAACATTAAAACTCAGAATTTTTTTTTTTTTTTTGGTAACTCTTTTACCAATTGTTAACGGTATCGCGTTTGCATTTTAAATCGATATTATATCAATGAAAATTTATGTATGCATCATTTTTATGATTTAAGTGTCGGGTGCATTTGCATTTTATATAGAGGTTTTTTTTTTGAAAAACTAACATTCTTCCTTAACTGTCATGTTTTTACTACGTAGTAATTTCGTAATTTCCAATAGAGCTGCAGAGAGGGTCAGGAAAAATATAGTATATCGGGCACTATATATACAATATGTTCGCACGACACAGGTAACTTTTTAAAAAAAACTCACAAGTTAGGGAAAACAGTTGAAAAATAAATTTATTTTATGCTAATTTACACAGTTATTTATTTTATTTTTTAATAAGATTACGATTTCCGTACAATCGGTTGAACCGTATGCGAATCATGCGCGCGGTGGTGGACGAGAATCGACCACAAAGTTTTTGATGTAAAAAAAAAAAACATTCGGATGCGTTCAAAACAAAAATAATCACAAATATCCAAAGAATATTATCGAAAACCTTGATATTTATCAGTGACGAATGCGATAGCTGCATTACGCGGTAAAATAATCGCCTCTCGTATCCACGGCCCCGTTGTACCTTGGGATTCGAAATAAATCCTATTGAAGCGCCGCTACGCGTCAAAGCCCGTTTATTAATGTTTGGCGCGTTTAAGGGTCAGATTCGCCGCGGCTAGTGTCGGAAGGGTCGAAGAAACGATCACGGTTAAGCGTGATGTACAATTTTCGCCGTACTTTTCCGTCCACCAAGACACAATATTATCGGCATAATTGGTGTACAATACTCTTTTTGCACACACTCATACACACACAAGCGTGGCTGTGTATTATTATATTATCATATATGATATACGATGCGTGTATTGAATACGCAGTTATCCCAGCCCGGAGAAAAATACTATATTATACAATACAATGGGTAGCGGACCAAGGTGAAAAGCCCTTCGGGGTGTGGAAATTCTGTAACGGACCTATCAACAGTTGAGAAGACCTCTGAGAGATATAAAAAAAATAAATAAAAAAAAAAACCTCCGAAGAAAGCTTAAAAATATCAAAAGCGTTTTATAATAATATTATCTGGAATACATTACAGTTCAACGTATAAATAATACATAGACCGTGCCTTGCACTACAAATATCGTATATTGTTTTTAAACAAAATACATTTTTTTTTTTTTTTTTTTTTTTTTATACTCTTCGTGTAAGATACGAACGCACTTTGGCATTTCCGGGATCAGTTCACCACAGATGACCGCGCGGGTAAGAAGCTCTGTACAAACATTTCCGATTTTTAGTCATTCGGATGTCTTATTTGTTCACGGAAGTCGTCGTCAAAAGCCAATGTACATTCGTGGCATGGCAACGATGCCGAAAGGTGGCATTAACGGAAAATTTGCGTATAGGAAGAGACGTGAATGTGTACATGCACACGCAATTACACTAATTGTTCATGGCATAGCGCTATGTAGTTAAATATCATGTGTACGTTTTAAAACATTACTTCCGGCGTACGAATGCACCGGCTGAACAGAGCGCGTCTGAAATAAGTTAACAAGCTTGAGACAGTTTATGCGAAAATTCGACTGGATTGTACACAACTACGAATATAATAATGATATGCGTACTGGGTCACCGGGTGCGGTTTCGATTTTACGTTTGGAAGCAGAATAATAAATTTACGTTCAACAAGTGTATCGCGAACGATTTAAGAGAAATAGTATTTATAGTCTTTACAATGAGTCGAGTAGTTGTTTCTATAGATATTACGTAATAATTCAAATTTAGTAAACGAGCATTGCACGGATGTTATAAAAATAAAATATACGTATATAAAAAGTATTGGGAATTCGCAGTAGTTTTAAAAGCGTTACAAAACAAAATCTTGACGAAATCGAATGTTTCAACGACGAATTTCTATTAAACAATGCTAATTATTTAATTACAGAACTTTCATAATTCCGAAATGTTTTTATGAAATTTTAACTGTTTATAGCATTTTCAATTTTCAATTTTCTCAAATTGTAGATCTTTTTTTTTTTTTTTAAAATTCAGAACATTTAACGATCAACTTACCTTGTTAAGACATTTGATTTCGCAACTATAAATATAAATAAAAACTTTACCCTCTGATTTTCTTTACTTAGGATCATTTTTTCGGGGACAATAGTATATTGGTTTTAAATTCAAAAGACCAGTACAGTATTACCATTGAATCATCCCTGTACCCTTAGGAGTTATACACTTTTGTACGAGTTGAAACGTCCGAAAGTCGGGAATATATGAATATTTTTCTTCCAAATATGAAATATCGAAAAAAATATACGTCAAAAAAAGAGAATAAAGAACTTATATAAAATGATTACGATGTATTATTATTTTTTCTCCCCCTCAGTGAAATATTTCATTGTGCACAATATTTGAATAATATTTATATATATAAACACATGTGAAAACAGCTTTATCAAAAACAATTGACCCAGAAGACGCGTGCACGTCCTTATACTTAGTTTTGCAAAACGAATATAATCCGGTGCGGACGAACGACGACGACGACGACGAGTTCACCCACGGTAAACGCATACACGGAGGCACATTAATG
Organism: Sipha maydis; assembly: GCA_034509805.1. Classification (NCBI taxonomy): domain Eukaryota; kingdom Metazoa; phylum Arthropoda; class Insecta; order Hemiptera; family Aphididae; genus Sipha; species Sipha maydis. The sequence goes on from JASXSY010003359.1 coordinate 12,031, forward strand.
CGTACGTGACTTGCATAATATGAAATGTGCATGTGAAAAGCGGTAAAAAGAATATAATATGCGATTAAGGTTTTCATTTTTGCGGAAAATCGTTCTGACGACTGATATGCTCGCGTTATTACAAAAATAGTTTAGCTCCAAAGTTTTGACAACACGCTTAGACGGTATTGTGTTCGGAAGTTGCAGAAACGTATTATTATAATATACGATATAATGTCGGTGCCGTCGAACAATAACGTACATAATACAAGTGTGACGAAACACGGCGGTGAAGGCGCATTTAACAGGTATTCGAGTCGACTCTCGAGCTCAACGAAATATCGCCTCCTTCCCCTTCTGTAGATTATGACGTGAATAGCAATGTTGTTGCGAATAATATTACGAAATAAAGCAATTTTTCCAAAACAGAATTAACAAAATGAATTTTTTTTTTTTTAGCAAATTTTGTTTTAATTAAATTTAAATTTAAACAATGGTTGATCCATGAATATATTAAGTGATCAATTGTGAACGTCCTAACGTTTAAAAGTACGAGTTATGTAAATAAATCGAGCGAAACGGTAACAATATGTTTCGGTGTCTTATTTGTTATACACCGGTATAAGATGTAAATGATCAAAACACCACTGAATCATATGTGTACGGTAGCACGCGTGTGGTATAAATATATACACGTCATGTCTCACGGAAATTTAGGTAGTAATAATTGAAAACGATACGTATAAAGAGTAATATAATTATCGCTGATGTCGTCGACGCCGCTTTAAAATCGAATATCCTCCCGGGGACCCGTTTGTGATATGTAATAATATACGTGTAGATTGTATATTTTAACGCCCGCGCACGTCCAGGATACTTACCCGTAGCTGCTTTCATGACATTAAATTACATCTTCGCCAGCTGATAAAATGGCCTCCATTAAAATATCGGTGGAAAAGCAACTGTATAGTTTTCACTTAATTATTTTCCTCTCCCCATGCGATACTCGATCCTGTAAGCACATGTATTCCTCTCCAATCTGACATTCACTTCCATCACTATAACCGTAATAACAGTATAATCATTTAAATATATTTATTAAAAATATTTTCTTATCGTCATAAATCGTTAGGGTACGTATAATTCATATTATGTGTACACAATACATCAAAACTTATGTTGGCATTCGATATTCTATCGAAGTCATTATTCGAAACTACTTATGACGAAGTATTGTATTTAATATTTAAATTAATTTACAATAAACACATATTGACTTTAAAATGTTTACATAATTTAAGTTTTATGTTTTGTATGGGCTCGAAGAAGTTATTAGTTTTATAATGATAAATGTTTTTTTTTTTTTTACCTAAACTTTTCGGAGAACTAAAAAGGCTCAAAAACTTTAGCACTTATCTAACTTGTATAGGTTGGAAATTGAACACTGATGGTATTTTAAAAAAGTTATTTTATGATTTACTCAATATTTTTTAGGAAAATTTTTAAACCCGTCTGAAACAACTATAAAGAAATTTAATATAAACACACTTTTTCAATGGATATGTATAGTTTATATTATGTACGAGTATCTGACTAAACTAATGACTTCATTCAGAATTATGTTATAGTGTCATAGCCATCACTTTGAATTTGAAGTATAAATAAAATATTTTTAAAATACCTAAATGCCTCCTCTCAAGTAATTACAATGAATATAGATATTAGTTATTAATTATTAGTTCTATCATGTTATATTATTTTCTTGTAAATCTTTGAAGGGTCATAAAGTCATTCATAAACAATATAACTTCAACTTAAATGAGTATACTTTTATGTAAATATATTTGTTAACAATACAATTATATAGTTATCGAAACTTGTCAAATGAGCGAAGTTTATAATTATGGAAAATTTATAATTTCCCGAATAATAATTGGTATATGTATTTTAAAATGTCTACTGTTATAAAGTCTTTTGTTGCATAATGAACCGTCATAATTATAAAAAAGCTTGGAGCATTTGGTCATTATCCCATCACATTAAGTTTTCTTAAATATATCGCTATGGATGATATCAATAGCAATATTATTGTATATATATATATATATATTATATAAATAATTAATAATTAAAATTATATGTTTAACTTTATCCAAATTAAAAATTTAGTTCAATGTAAAAATGAATTTTGTGAATTTATTATTTTTCACTGTCTATTTATTCAGTAAGTTTGGACAAACTGTCAGAAAGCTCTACAAAAGGAATGTTTCAAGTATGAAAATGTCTAAACGATTAAACTATTTCAATTAATCTTCTAATTTAATGATAAATTAACAGAACCTTTCCATCCCTTTATTTCTTCTTCTCCATAGTGAAATCTATACAGTAATTCTAGATAATTAAATGAACACAAACGTTGTCCGTGTTAACAGTTTGAATATATTATCAAATATATATATTGTATGAATAGAAATTTAAAAATGATTTTATAATTCGTGTACCTGTACTTAAAGAATTACAATCACAATTTATTATAATTATTTATTTTATTTTATTCGTCTATAACAGAAATGAGTAACTGGTGGCTTCCATATCTGACCCATGCTACCATAAATTTTCAAATTTCTTCATTACGTTTCAGAGTTTATCAGTATTTCATTTTATCACGTCAATCATAAAAGTTAAAATTATATTTATTTTTTTTTAGTATTAAACTGCAGCTAATTTATTAAGTATCTATTATATTATTATATTATAATTATATATTTAAGTATTTATTAAGTATATTATTAAGTATAATATATATCCATATTGAAATAGCTAACATAGATATAGTTAATGGCTAAGTATTGTATTGGTTTGATCATGAAATTAAATAATATAAAATAAATTTTAATTGTCAATTTTAATGACTTTTTATTTTTTGCTTTCTTTACTCTGACCCATTAGGTATTAAAGTTTCTATAAATTAGTCATATAGTTACTTTGAGTATCCCCTGGTCTATAGCATAGAGTTTTTTTTTCGCTTTTGGCGGTCACTTGTTACATGTATACGAAATTGAAGTGGCTTTACATAGACATGGCTAGAAAAACTATATATATCGTTTGCGTAATTTCGGATGCTTGGGTATTGGTGTCTTCATCGGTGTTTTCAATAACCTTTCATTAATTTACAATTTTACCATCACGGAATTTTTAACAAATTTGCATAAATAATAAAATTATTTTTAGACTGTCAATACAATTTCGGAACTAACGTCGTCTTAATATTTGTAAATATAATTAAGAAAAGACGGTATAGTTAAAAATTGTATTGTTGAGTAAATTGCATATTTATACTATTCCTATCCAAAAGTAAATATCTGATTACATAACTATAATGTGTTATCGACACTAGAACTATAATTTTTGAAACTAATTAGCGATTTTTATAGTTAAATAATACAAAAATTATGAAGAATAATAATAAAGAAAAAATATTATATTTGAATCAAAATTTTTTTATAAAATTTTACCTAGTTAATAAATAATTGCAAAATATTGAGAAAATATTGCTTATGTTATTAAGGACAATTTGATGTACAGAAACGATTTTTTTGGGGTAAGGGTGGCAAACTATTATTTGGCATAGAGGTGACGAATTGTTAAATTCAACCCTGTATTAGGTGTAAGTATGCTTTTATATTTAAACTTGGAGAAATTTGGTGTTTCAATACTATGGACGAAATAAGTAATTATTCGAGTTATCTTGTTGTTCGATGAAAATGAAAGGAAACATGCAGGCGTCATCGAAATATCATCGTTTTTACGTTATTGGTGAGAAAATTAAAAAGTGTTCACGATATTATGAGTAATATACTAGTACATTAGGTTATAAATGTAAAAATGTAACTAACGTGATAATTAACAGATAATTACAGCCAATGTACTCGTATATTACACTCGTACCATAACGCATAACGCAATATGATTATGCTCCAAATAATAATACGATTGTGGCAGTTTAATTGTAATGTAAAAAGCGGAACGCGATTCCGCTTTATGAAATATAGTTGTGGTTCTTTTAGAAAAATTTAAAACATTAATTTAAAAATAACACGTTCGTCATTTGTTTTTTAAATAAATTTTTTCACTCAATATGGACAAAATAAAAATATAATTTTCAAGATTAATACCTATCTTATAAGCTATATAATTATCGGGTATTTAATATAATGTATACATATATGTATATAGATACTAGTGCTCTTGATTTGATGTGGGTAATACCCGGGTACCCAGAAATCCAGGTACCCGGGTACTCGTTTATCCGGGTAATACCCGATTTTGTGGGTAGTCAATGTTTTCGGGTAGTGGGTACCCATTACCCAAAATTTTCGGGGACCCGATGGTTTTTGATATACGTAAACAGTTTAGCTAAGTCTTAACTCCTAAGAGGTAATCAGTATTAAATTATACATTACACAATTATTCGAATAAAAAGTATCTAAGAAAATATAAAAATTATCTATAAAAATATAATCTAAGATATACATACCTTAACATACCTAAGATCATTAAGCTATGGTTATCGAACAGAAACAGATAAGATAAACTAAAGTCTAGTAATTAATACTTTCATATTTTTATATAAACTTTTACTATTATCGAATTATAAATACATATTGGAATTGTTGTCAAAATTTACGAAATATGTAAAAATATGTAAAATTAAATATTTCTTAATTTATTGTAAATCATGTGAAACGAATTTATCATTTACAATAGTTAATTAATTTATCATGTTTTAAAAAAAATATATATTTACATACAATTCCCAAATCTAGTAATGAGTATACAAATCATAACAGGAACCCGATCCATAACGGGTACCCGAAATTTTGTAAATCGGGTAATATCCGTAAAACCCGATTACCCGGGTACCCGGGTATCAAGAGCACTAATAGATACTTCAATGATCGGTATAATACTTCATTGTTAATTTATTTTATCTGTAAACATTAAAAAAAAATTTGTCAAAAATTCCAAATACAAAACGAATCAACATTTCAATTATTTAAAGAATTTTAATAAATTATTATTATTAATATTAACTTGCGTGATACTCTTGAAACTAATATAGAGAGAAATTTTTGCATCATTAAGGAAACTTTAATTATATTCATTTACATTTATTTAATCTCGATGTATTAAGCCATCCAATTTATATTTTGTACGATGAAATATTTTCAAATTTACCAAAATACTATGATCAATTTTATATGATATACATATGCTATAAAATCATTTTTGCATTCTTTTAATGTATTATTTTCCGATCTAAAAATCAACTGAAGTTTATGTAGTTATGTGTTGTTCGGTTAAAAAATTATGTACAAAGCTGATAAGTACATATATATATATTTATATAGTGGTTTAAAAAAATTCAAAACATTAGCAACTTATAAAAGTTAATAAAATTTAAAGTTAGAAATAGTTTTTAAGATGTCTTTTTCCGTTTAATTGAAAATGCTTCATCGATAATTTTGATTTTTTTTTGATTGTATATTTGACAAGATTGATTTTAATGAGTTTTACTCATATTTCCGGTTTTTAATGAACGTCAATTCAACGTACCAAATACTATACAAGTTTCATAATGGAGTTTATAAGTAGTTCTCTATTTTATAAAAATCCACATACACACACACACACACACACACACACACACACACACATATATATAAACACACGTACAATTACAATTTGTATTGATAGTTATTACATTTATGCCATGTGCAAGGTATAAAGTATGTTTCTATGTCAGATAAATTAATTTCGGTACTTCAAGTTGTTTTGCTTAATATAAATACTACATATACCAACATTTCGCTCGAAAATCATTTAAAACAACACGAAATAATGCCCGTGTTAATTGTTGCGTCGACGGCTTTTGCAAAATTACGGAATCACCGCGTTGAAATACAATGATATTTCTATTAAAACGTCCAAGCACACACTTCACTATCAGCGTTACAGCGGAAAGTGTACTTTTATTTCTCACATTTATTGCTTACGACTCATACGATTTATTATACTCGAAGACCAGCAGCTCCATTAGAACATCTCTTAAAAGGTTATGCGGTCTTTCCCTCGAGGTTATACGCCAGGACCTATTTATATTCTTTTTTCTTTCTTTTTTTTTTTTTTTTGTAAAAAAAAAAACGCACGGAGGGTCAAGTTCGTTCCCCCGTTTCATCGTCAATAGACGTGTTGATTAAGCACGTGACCGGTACCAAAGCGTCAACAAACATATTTTTCTCCCAGTCCCATACAAAAGATGTATGTTACGACTTACGAAGAAAAAATTATTTTTATTTTTATTATTATTATTTGTCAGATGGCTGTTGAGTCTTTTGTTGAATTTCGTCCAAAACTTCTATCCGAAAGAACCCAATCGAACTTTCAGTAGTATATGGTGTATACCCGCAACGGAAAATAATGAGCTTATGAACTTTTCGAACGAAAGTTTCAGATTGTCCGGCTTTCAATTTTTCGCTAAATTAAACAATGTGATAAAAATCATCTCTCCTATCCTTTTATACATACATGTCATCCAATTTATCCAAGATACTATTTTATACAGTTTAAGCGCTTAACTTACGATGAATTCATCCCAAGAGAGCGAATGATATTGGCAATAATATTATTCCCTTTATAGATCCTTACTCCCTTAAAAGTTTGAATTTTTTGACGAAAAAATACAAATTCAATTAATACTGTTTTATAGGTATATAGATTCAATATATTGAGTGGTGTAGTTACATTGTATGCAGTGTATTATGGCTTCGTCTATATTCTAACAATTACGTTAAATATGAGCTTGTCAAATATTTCATTTGTTCGATATTTCTTTAAATTGTTATTTTGAAGATTGTTGAGTTATATTCGTCTTTATTATAGGTAGTTGTTATGTCTTATATTGAAAATATGATTAGATTTCGAAACATAATTCCAATCCTATCATATAAAAATTGATTTGAAGCACAAAGAGACAGAGTGAGTTGGGATCTAACAGAAAAAAAAAGCAGTCGGACTTAAAACAAAGCTCCATACGAGGAAAGTAAAATAGCCATCACGAGAGAAAATTCTGTACTTCCTTGAAACGAAAATTACATTGTTCGCTTGGTCCGTTTTAAGAAAATATAGCTACAGATTCGAAAAAGATCGGTTTGGTTGAATGAAGGATATAGAAACGAGTCAAAGACTCTGGTGACTGCGTTAATAATTATAAGAACTCATCATATAATTAGGCTCGTGATGAAATGATTAATTACAATAATAATAAAATAAAAGTTGATTAATTTGTGGTCAACGTATGGCGGGAAATATGCCAGTATATTTAAACTAATTAGATGAAACTAATGTTTTTGTATTTAAATAATGTTTAACATTAGTGAGTGATTTGAAATTTGATCAGTCACGTGAGTATATAATGAATCGAGTGAACGTTATTTATTAGTTCATTGTTCAATATTTCATAGACCGTTATGCATTTCTATGTTCATTATCATTATCAACCTAAAAAGTTCTGTCAACGGTAATATTATTATTGTACTTGAGATTTTATCAATCGAATCACAACAGTTGACCATTTACAATACTGCAGTACATACGTTCGATTCGATTTATAATATATACGAGTATACTATACAATACTATGCATATTGTATATTATGTTAAGGACACCCGTTCGTACATTTGTTTAAATATAATAAAATAAAAATGAATATTTATTACAGTATACTAAAGAAATATTGCAAAACTGTTTTTTGTTGGTCTTAGGTTTCTAAACATGAGTTTATAAATGACACCTTACACCGTTGGTTTTCAGTGCATTAATTAAAATTTCTATTTTTACTTATTCTTTGTTGGTATTGAAATTATATTCACATTAAACAGCGTCAGGAATATCGAAGTACAAGTATTTTACATACGATCGCGGTAGCCGCAATATTAAAAAAAATTATGGTAAGACATGAATAATTTATTCGTAAATTAAGATATTGTACGTGTTCGTAGGTTTGTACATCTGCATGTACACGATAAATTTTATACGGAACTGTATTGCAGCGAGTAGTTAATCGTTGAAAATACGTTTAGACACATCGGGGACGGGATTCGGCACGATCATTTTACCAGTATGTTTTTCGTTAATTTTGCGCGGTCGTCGAGGGTGGAGAATGTGAGGAGATGGTAGAGGAAGAGACGGAATCGACGGTATTATTACACATACACGTAGGCAGTACCGTAGCAACCAAATATTGTGCCCGGGGCGAAACTTTGAAACGCGCCCTTATTTTTTTTTTTTTTTTTTATTATTTTTTTTTTTAATTGCTCAATTTAACACAAAGGACGTTGAAGTTTTCGTTAACAAAACACGCAACGTTGACCGTTGCAATTTTCAACGTAAAACGAAAACATTTTTAAACACTTCTCGCCCCACCAACATCACTATTACCAAGTTGTTGCGGCCCTGCGCGCACGCGCTCCAGCCGCGGGAATGTTGTCACACACTTACTCGCTGCATCGGTGAGCCACAGCCCGTACGGGTACCATTTCCAGTAGATGTAGTAGTCGGCGTCCACGATCCACGGATAGTTCTCGAACGATATGGTGAACACGAACAGCAGGTAGAACAGGTCGGACACGGCCAACGCCGTGAGATACGTGCTGGTGGAGCTCTTCATCGGCTCCCTGGTGAGCACGACCACGGACAGCATGTTGCCCACAACGCCCACGGCCACGACGGCCGGCAGCAGCGCCTGTTGCGCCCAGAAGTTGCACCGCTTTCCGGAAGTAGCAGTACTTGTGCAGGTCCTGGGCCAGCAGCTGCGCGCAGTTCTCCATGGCCATCGGTGCAGTTCAGCTGCGAAACGAAAAACCATCATCCGCGTTACAGCACAACGACGTAATGTTACCGCGCGAGCACAACACTAACCCTACTGCGACGGAACGCACTCAGCAGGTCCGTTTCCTTTCGTTTGTGCACCGTCACGTTGACATCGCGACGGTCCGCGACATCAACGTGCCTATTCGTCAATGAATCTAAACCGATGCTACTTGTTTCAACGTCCCTAATAAATACAACTGTATCACCTGTCATTCCTGCTCCGTTAGAGCTTCAATATTATCTCCCGTCAGCCTAGTTTAAGTTTATATGAATATGCATCTACTGCATCGACATATATGTATGGCTTACAGAAACTCGTAATATGATGGCACATCGTAAGTTTAAATTAATATATAAACGTCCATTTGGACCAATGTTATTTTACGAATAAATGTTATTTTATTTCACGTAAATACATAAATAATTTGTGCCCGTCGTTCGACTGATTTTTCGTTCGTGAAATTAAAAATGCGAAATTCATCGAATTCCGAGCACTGATCCGTAGTCCCGAGCACCCTCGGTCAAAGTCTTCGAGGGAGAAAAAAGATTTCAAAATGTTATCAACAATTATCTACGATCAATAAAATCGTACGTTTCGGTAACCATCGTGTATGCGTTCTACGTTTGTTAGTTACTATATATCTGAATTACCAGGTCATGTCCGGGAGATAATTTGCTATTTTGGACCAGAACAATTACCGTTTTTTGTCGAAAAAATAATTAGGACGTTTTTTTTTTAATTTAATTTTTATTCATCTATTCTACATTAATTTACATACACATTAATCAATGATAATTGATATCAATTTTAAGAGTAATTTATATAAAATAAAATATTTCCTAGTTAACCAAAATATGAAAAGATACTTTCTGAGTCCAAAACTGCTTTTAGACTCGTAAAGATGCTATTTCGGAAAAAATATTTTTTAGTGCACTAATACATAATGGTAATAAGAAAATTATAATAAAAGTTAAAATTAATCGGTATGTTAGTTTTGGCTCTACACCTATCAGTCAGTGAGTGGATGGTAATTTGAATTATGTATTAATATTTCTAATATCTTAATAACAATAATTATATTTGTTAAATTACGAGACTATATTGTAAGTAACCTGTATCGCTCAAATGGATGTTTATGATTATAAAATAGTAGTTGCAGGAAATCAATGAAAAAATATATTCAATCTAAATCATATTAACGAATAATGATTATGTCAATTCTTGAACGGATAATGTTATTCTATTGGTTTCGTGTTTCATCACTTGGTTACAGGAGAAACGTACAAGTAGTTTACGCGCATGCATCGAATTGGTGCATTGATTTATTATTGTAGTTTCACTGGGCTATGATTAGTCAGTACACCAACCACTATATATTCGTTCGATCTCGGCCAATATCCTATCAACGAGATTTGCATACAATTCGCTTATCGAAATTTATTGATTTGAAATAAACGGGCAATAGTATTCAATGCATAATATTTTGTTAAAAATGTACATAATAAAACGAATATTTATATATATTTAAATGGAATATCGATATCATGATAAAAGGATTTATAAAAGATGTCATAATTTCACCTTTGAAATAAAATGAATGACATTTGATTACAATAGTTTTTAATTTTATGTATATTTATTTATACGATAAAATTACAGTTACATTCAACAACATTTTTCCACCATTTCAATGGTTAATAATTATGTTTGTTTGCGATAGAAAATATTTAAAATCAGTGGTTGAATTTCGATGAAAAATCTTTTTTTTAATTTAAGCAAAATCATAATGTTATAAAATATAAGTATTATGTTACCTCCTATTTGTTCCTCATGCGGAATCCGACTGAGTATCAAACAAATACTAAAGGAATGCCTTACTTGAAGTATCGAAGAATTTGAAGAATTCAGAGAAAAAGCCAATTTTTTAAATTCGACTCGATTAGCAGTTACCAAGATTTAATAAATTCAGTAATCAATTTTATCATAATTTCAATGTTGATACATAAACTGTACAATTAACCACTCTACAAACTTTTTTACAATTTTATTTTTATTTTTTTTTGTACATATTTATATATTGTAAATACTTTTTTTTATAAATCTCAATGGTTATTAATGCTGAGTGTCAAAATTAAAAAAAAAAAAAAAATGCTCTGATATAATATTATAAGCCTATCAAAAACAAATAATTTTATCAATAACAACATTGAATGAAACATAAATCAGATATTTTTAATCATAATATATACAGGACGTATAATGAATGCATTACTATGAAATTTTATTCACGTTATGTAAATTACTGATTATCAGATTGAGAAAGTTGTTAAAATCGGTATAAGAGTAAGCTTTTATTTGTCGAGTCATTAGGTATATATATATATATATATATATATATCATCCTGTACAATATATATTTATTCTTAAGTTTACTAATTTAAAACAATATGCATTTCAAACAGTTACAGTATACACTCGATATTGCACTACAATTTATTAATTACAAAGTGTAACATAAAAATTATTTGAAACTCGTCAATGGAAACAGCCTTGAGTAAAAACAAAAAAGGTAAAACCACGAGAATAGGTATAGTTTAATAAATTAATAATTATTTAATGGATAATTATTATTACAAAAGGTAATCATATATTTATTTTCTGTCTATAATGTTTGGTACTACAATTTCATAACTAATCAGAGTAAAACAGTATGCTTATTATCTATAGTTTTATACTATATCTACAATGTTTACGCATATATATTATTACATTCGTAGGCGCTTTTGCCATGTATATGTCATCGAATTGCCTACACGTGGCGCCGTCACAAGACATTTGAATACCTCCAACCATGGAATACGAGTACATGCCGAAGTTTATGTATAATGTTATCATTACATATTTTTCAACGAGTCAAGTGATAAGCGATAAAATCGACAAAACCTATTACTCGTATTCTCTCATCCATTTCGTTCAAGAATATTATACAGACTCAGTATAATCGCACAAATCACAAATATGACCAATTACTACTAGCTGATTATTATGCTCTTAATTGGATTTTAATATTTTTTCCCTCTTTAAACTAGATGTTCAAAGTATTTATTAGCCATTAAGTCCGCGATATCTTCATGGAAAAAATATCAATTTGTATGCATATTTTTATACTATTCATGCTTTTATTATATTGTAATCGTTGTTTTACTTAATTTTAATATAAACTATAAGATAGCAATCAACTAATTGCTGAATAATCGAACTCTCCAGAGTAAAATTATACAACAAATATAGAACAAAAGTAAAAACTGAACTAAGAGAAAGAAAACGCAATTCTGAATCAAAATCTATATATTCGAGGGATTTTACTGTTATTGCAATAACAACGGCAATCAATTGCATGAAATCTGGAAAAGCAGCCGGCTTTGACGACATACCTATTTCCAGAACTCATGAAACATAGTGGTCCTAAAGTTAGAATTTAGCTCTCAAAATTCTACTCAGACATTGATGGTAGTAATAAACTCCCATGGTAGTTTTTATAATCGTATTTCAAGAAAACTAAAATTTTAGCTATACTTAAACTAGGCAAACCAAACAGTGAAGTACAAAGCTACCGACCAATTGCCCTGCTCAGCGTTGGCTATAAGCTTCTTGAATGTCTTATCTACAATTGTATCTCGGATATAATAAATTCTGTCATCCCTATAAAACAGGCGGGTTTTAGAGCAGCAAAAAATTGCTGCGATCAGGTCCTTGCATTAAAAACCCGAATTGAAAACGGATTTGAAAATCAGCTTCAAACCGCGGCAGCATTCATCGATTTAACAACAGCCTACGACACTGTATGGCGAGAAGGACTGATTACCAAATTTCTACGAATTATACCGTGCCAAACTCTAAAAAAAATACTAAATAACATGCTAAGCAACAGACTATTCAAAGCAGTGGTGGATTTAGGATTTTTTAATAGTGGGTGCTTTATTACATAATATCATGTCCAAAAATTTGCCACTCGGGGAATTATTAATAATTTCTAATAAAAATACGCAAAACGGTGGGTGCTTCAGCTCCCAAGTACCCCCCACCCCCTAAATCCGTCACTGATTTAAAGTGATCATTGATGATGCTGAAAGCAAACAAAAAATATTGAACAATGGGCTAACTCAAGGCTCAGTGCTGGCACCGCTATTATTCAACTTATACACTTATGATATACCACCCACAGACTCCGGTAAATATATAAATGCTGATGATATAGTCTTGGTAACATAGGCAAAAACATTCGATTTTTTGTTTATTAAGAAACAACTCTTAATAAAGACCTAGAATCCTTAAACCACTATTTCAAACGCTGGAGATTAAAATCAAATCCAATAAAAACATAGGTAACCCTGTTTCACCTTTATAATAAAATGATCAAACACAAAATTGACGTACTTTTTCATGAACAGAAGATTAAAAATAGCCAATATCCCAAATATCTTCGGATAACCTTGGACAGAACTCTTACCTCCAAGGAACACCTTTCATATACTGATAAAAAACTGAAAACAAGGAATAATTTCATTCAAAAACTATCAAACTCAGTACGGGGAGCTGATACCAATACCCTCAGAATATCAACAATAGTACTTACACGATCGGTAACTGATTATTGCTCACCAGTATGGCTTACAAAGTGCTCACACAAACAAAATAGATACCCAATTCAATATAATATATTGATACCCATATTATGTTACCCAATTCAACTCTGCTATGAGAATCATTACTGGAATCCACCACACCTACATCGATACAACTCACTAATACGAGAGTGGACTAAATGCTTTTCGAATACTATGCTTCCAATACAAAATGATATAAACACTGGTCCTAACGTAAGACCGAAGTTTCTAGGAAACCTGGAGGCTTGCTCAAAAATTAATATCAGCCAAATTCAATATAAACATAGAATGTAATAATGAATGGAAAAGCAACAACTTTGACAAACTCAACCTAATTGATAACCCAACGAAAGGAGTTCCGGGCACTGACCTCCCGAGGAGGGATTGGGTAGTATTAAATAGATTCTGAACGGACCACGGAAGGACAGGATACATGCTCTTTAAATGGGGAATGAGACCCTCGTCAGGATGTGACTACGGGCATGAAAAACAAACTGCTACACATATCACTGATGAATTTAGTATTCGCCGATTCCAAGGAGGAATGAAAGAACTGCACAGAGTCACAACAGATGCAGTGCAATAACTGAACTCTCTGGACATACAAATCTAATAGAAGACCAATACAAAA